>JABUQX010055094.1:0-40000 GCA_015478945.1 Trachelipus rathkii
AGTATATAGTCACGGCCTCCCAAATCTATTACAATCTGTTAGATTCATCCAAAACGATGCACAGTCATCTCAACTAAAGCTTTCGATCACCGCACGATGGAATCGAGACTTGAATTGAATCCACGTGATGCCCCTCTCTCTCTTCGAAGGGAATACATCATGTGCACAAGTTAGCTTAGCTTTCAAACCCCAATACCATCTGCCCTAACACCGATTCTGCGAGAGATACTTCAGAATCCTCCGTACTGGCCATATTTTGCAAATCAGTTATAACATTCCTTTAATTTCCTAACATCCCTTTTCAAAAGGTGTTGGTTCGCGCCGTTCTGTTTATTCATGAAGTTCTTAACACTTGCTATTCCCTTCGTCCACCAATGTTGGTGCCTGTCCTACCTCTTTCTCCAAACTAGGGGCCACCCGGATTTATGCTTGTATAAATTGCATATCTGTGTCTCATTCCCGCAGTTCACGGTGGATTTACTCGTGTTTACTGCTGTCTTTCCTGATTTCAACCTCTCCCATACCATCCCCCTCATCCTTCAATTTTTACTGCAAAATTAATGGCTACATTGATCACCCTCTCTCGAATTCTGTTCCATAATCAAGACCACTCTTATGTCATTTATCTGTAACTCAAGCCATGTTCAAAGACTAGTGAGGGTAGTGATCATTTACTTTGCGGCAAATACGCACCAAAGAAAAAGACTCTACGAGTGCTGGTGGAAAGAAACTAGGTACTAGACATCTTACCATCAGTTATGTCAATGCCAAGAAAGCAAGAGCAATGCGCTTTTCTAAATGAACTGTAAATATCAAAATGTACGAGAGAGAAGAGAGAGAGAGAGAGAGAAGATGAAGAGAGAGAAGAGAGAGAGAGAGAGAGAGAGAGAGAGAGGAGAGAGAGAGAGAGAGAGAGAGAGAGAGGAGAGAGAAGAGGAGAGTAGAGAGAGAGAGAAGACGAGAGAGAGAGAGAGAGAGAGAGAGAAGAGAGACGAGAGAGAGGAGAGAGAGAAGAGAGAAGAGAGGAGAGAAGAAAGAGAGAGAGAAAGAGAGACGAGAGAGAGAGGAGAGAAGAGAGAGAAGAGAGAAGAGAGAGAGAGAGAGAGAGAGAAGAGAAGACGAGCAGAGAGAGAGAGAGAGACGAGATGAGAGAGAGAGAGAGAGAGAGAGAGAAGAGAAGAGAGAGAGAGAGAAGAGAAGAGAGAGAGAGAAGAGAAGAGAGAGAGAGAAGAAGAGAGAGAGACGAGAGAGAGAAGACCCCTCGCCTACGAAGATAGAGAGAGAGAGAGAGAGAGAGACCTGAGAGGGAGAGAGAAGAGGAGAGGAGAGAGAGACGAAGAGAGAGAGAAGAGAGAGAAGAGAGAGAGAGAGAGAGAGAAGAGAGAGAGAGAGAGGAGGAGAGAGAGAGAAGAGAGAAGAGAGAGAGAGAGAGAGAGAGGAGAGACAGAGAGAGAGAGAGAGAGACGAAGAGAGGAAGAGAGATGAGAGAGGAGAGAGAAGAGAGAGAGAGAGAGAGAGAGGAGAGAGAGAGAGGAGGAGAGGAGAGAGAGAGAGAGAGAGGAGAAGAGAGAGAGAGAGAGAGAGAGAGAAACTATTTGGATATTTAGATCAAATATTATCTCAAAAGCATGGGCATAATAAGATTTTGAAAAGTAAAGGGAATTATCAACAAAACTATACAAATACTGTAAAATTTCCTGATACGAAACAACAACAGCTCACCTAAAGAAAATAGCTGAAAAGAGTAAAGAGATTCAAGTTTCTTAAAATACTGAATATTAAATATCACTTTTATTTAATAAGTATTTTTAATTATACCTCTCGCTTCATCATAAACGTGAGAATATAACAAAGGTATATCCTTCTTTGCTTTACGCTGCATGATAAAATACTACAATGGTATTTAGTTAAGATACGTAAATCAATGGTCACGACCGTCTTTTAAACTTAAAACGTTAAATAACTATAGAAATTACATTTCAAATTCTCTTCTGAAAGAAAATATATAAAAAATAAAAACACTTATATTAAAATTAAACTTCTAAACTAATTAAAAATAAAAATAAAACAAAATCTTCTTCGACAACGTCAATCCATAAAATGAAATCCTTCTTCAACGACGATGACGTCACTCCCTTTCTTGTAATTATAAAAATACATTGAACAGTTTTGTAGATTTAATCAAATACAATTTGAATTTAGTTAAATTCCAAGTCATAATGATTCATAATAGCATATGATACTGCTTATTTGGTGGGTTGGACCTACAGAGGGGTGAGAGGGCTCCCAAAGCAATAACATCGATTTATAAATTTTTTTTAATTTAAATGATATTTTATCTTTTGTAGATATCTGGCATAATCTAGCAATAGAATAAATAAACAACTGCTTATTTATTTTATTGTTAGATTATGCCACATATCTACAAAAGATAAAGTATCATTTAAATTAAAATTTTTATATATAAATCGACGTTATTGCTTTGGAACAATGAATTTTCAGATAATGAATTTACAATTAATTTACAACTTGACAATTCGCTAGTATGTTGGTAAATATCTTGTAAAAAAATATCCAACCACTCTTAAAAACACTTTAGCTTTGAAACCTGTAATTTTATTTTTAAAAAATATATATCTATTAAATTCCCCATACATACAGTAAAAAGTTGTTAAATACTTTTAAGCTAAAAATAATACTAGAAAAGTTCAAGGAGTTCAAAGGCAACTTTAGGGGTTTTAGACGCCAAAATGCAAAGGAAAACAAACCTAATTACCCATTTTAACAAGTAATCTAATCAACCAATAAAATATTTTTCATAATTTTTAATAACGTCTAATGGTTTGCAAAAGACAAAATATATTTTATTTACATCAAGTAAAAAAGATTCACTTCAAGTGTGTGAAATTAAAAAAAAATTAAGGTAACTGAAAATTTTTATGAATTATTAAAAAAAAAGAAAAAAAAAGAAAAAGCTGTTTATTATTTATATAAGAAATGTCATTTTAACATTATACAAACTAAATCACTTACTGAAATTAATTCTGGAAATAATGTATTGGAACGTTGACTAGGATGAGGAGGAGTAAACATCCATGATGAAATGGGTGGAGTCTGTAAGGCAGATGAGCTTCCGCCACTCGAATGTCGACTGTCACTTTCTTCCCCAGCAGATGACCCATCATTATGGCAAGAACCTTTATTAGACAATTGTGCTATTTGCAGAAGGGCATTTTGTGGCTGGATTGTGAGATGCTGTGACATAGCTTGAGGAAAAGGTTGAGGAGATATTAAAGAGTACTGCATATTTTTCTGAGGTGGGGAAGACCTATGATTATGAGGTGAAGAGGCTGGTGAAACATTAGGCCTGTGAAGCTCATGGTTAACTGTAGTATTGCAATCAGTTCCAGGAGAGCTTAGTCCGTCATTTTCCTCCTTAACATGCTGTAGCACTCCCGAAAAACGTTCTATAATAACACAAGAAAACTGACACTGAAAATTCAGGAATGTTGAGAGAACCGATCGAATAGTCTGGAAAATAATAAGAGCATAATTAAACAGAATAACTTTCCTGTTTGTAAGAAAAAAGAATTATTATACTATCTATACACAACCCAAGCAATCTAAACGAGTTTAAGTATCAAAATACCCACACAGTTAACATACTTTTTTAAATCAATACAAAAAGCTGAAAATATTTTCCTGATACCATGGTATCAATGCATCTCCAAGGTATATATTAAGATTATGCTGACAGAATTTTGAACCAGTGCCAAACCCAAGATCTTACCAATGGTATTATTAGCGTATTCCTAATTTACACTGTACTATCTTTGATTTAAATAAAATAAGTATCAAAAGATCTTAAAACAAAAGATAAATTATAAAGTAACATTGATATAATTTATTACGAGATGAGTGAGACAAAAAAAAAAAAAAAAAAGGGTGATGATCCCAAGCTTATTTAGAAAGCAGCATACATCATTTCAATGTCAAGTATTTAGATACAGAATTCTTTCTATTTCGAATAAAGAAGTGGACGATTCAGAACAAAAAAGATGCGGAAAAATATAACCTCAACTACACAATCTATATAAAGCTAGATCAATGGAACCTCAATGAAGAGAATCAGCAGATTTACAAAATATGTTGCAGTGCTTCAGTGCAAACTGTTTCTACACCCCAAACATTCTATGCTTAGTATTAACTCATTTCAGACCTAAATATAAAAGACTGACAATCAACCAAACTAAGAGTACACCGAAAGAGTACTTCAAGAGTTTAAAATCTTTCTGGAGTGTCTTTCAGGATTAATATTTGAGCAGGAAACAAGAAAAGTGTCAATATAAAAGAAGAGAAATTTTACACTGACACATGTGAAGGTCATTTTAATTTTGATATCGGAAGAAACAAAAACCAGTAGTAGTTAACCGACAACTAGTTAACTTTCACAAAAATGAGTAATTTAAATTAGAAGAAAAAAAATCTGAATCTTATGAAATAAAATTTGCCAATAATATAAATGGTGAAATCTTTTGCGTACCAAAATAGTGAGAAATAGACAGGAATTAAATTTGTAGTAACAGTTCATTTAATGTTTCAGTAAAACATATTTTATTACATTTTTTTCTCTACACCAACGACCGAGGTTCTTTCTAATTAAGGAGGTGGCTTTTACCACTGTAATCAAAACGATGTCAAACGATATCACTTTACCGAGTAAAAATAAGCATCAATATGAAGAGTTAGTAATATGATTCAGAAGGGAAGTTTAAAGAGTTTAGGACAAAACCAGACTAAAATCTTTGAGGCAACATACCCAGTTTTATGAACAGTACCAAGTACTTACCTACGAGAGTAGGTAAGAAAATTTCATAAAAGACTTCATTAAAAAAAAATGAAAGAAATGCTTTCCTTGCCTCATAAAAGACTGAAGCAGTGGGATATGTGCACAATTGAAATCAGAACCATGTTGCAAATATGTAGTATTAAATCTATGGGAAAAGACGGGAAGAAGTGATGTTATTACAAAACGTTTTAGCAAAGCATAAGTTTAATAAAGTACTTGAAAAGTTAAGGAAGAAAATTAATTAATTAATCTTGCACGATCCTCGATGCTAAATATAAATGTTTTGAATATATAAATAAATTTACATTTAAAAAAATAAAAATAAATTTTCGTTACCTTTGTAATTTCTGCTTTTCTCACTGATTCGCTGTGCTCAAGAGTTTGCCTAGTTTGGGCTTCTTGCAATAATAATAATAAATGATTTTTTACATTTGTGGATGAGACACCAACTCCCCTGGCTATCCCTTCCCATAATTCTGAAGTATCTTTCAGAAGCACACTTAAAGGAAGTCCTAAATCAGCTACTTCGCCGCTTCCGCAATCGATATCTACTTGTGCTAAACATTGTGCCAGACGATATGCAGCTCCACAAACCGTGTTAAGAGACTGAAAAGTTATATATGAAAAATATAAATAATAATAATAATAATAATAATAATAATAATAATAATAATAATAATAATAATAATAATAATAATAATAATCACAAACACAATAATAATAATCACAAACAATAATAATAATCACAAAGACAATAATAATAATAATAATAATAATAATAATAGTAATAATAATAATAATAATAAAAATCACAATCACAATAATAATAATAATAATAATAATAATAATAATAATAATAATAATAATAATAATAATAATAATAATAATAATAATAATAATAATAATTATTATTATTATTATTTCTCACTGGGGGTATAAAGGGGACGTTTATAATTGCGTCATGTTCTTCTACTATTACTACGCCCCTCACCCCAATCTGGGGAGATGATGATGATGATGATGATGATGATGATGATGATGATAATGATAATTTTATCTCTTATCCACATACTCTACAAACGGTGTGCACTAAATAATAATATAATAATAATAATAATAATGATAATAATAATAATAATAATAATAATAATAATAATAATAATAATAATAATAATAATAATAATAATAATAATAATAATAATAATAATAATAATAATAATAATGTTGGGTGTGAGAAGAATTAATAAAATGAGGAATGTACGTGTTAGGGAGAGTGGTGTGAAAGTATAAATGAGAGAATAAATGAGTGTGTATTAAGATGGGTTGGTCATATGGAAGGGACACATGATAGTTAGTTGGTTATGTGGATGTATAGTGGTTAGAGTGCTTGGAATCGACAGGCTGGAAGACAGAAAAAAAAAGTAGATGGAGGCAGTAAAGAAGTATCTGGAGGAAAGGAATGTAAATTTGGCAGATGACAGAAGAAAGGTGCATAATATGTGGAAGGAGGAATTTTGTGAGGGGGTATGGTTGTAGATGAACCCTATATTAACGAGATACCACAATAGGGGGGGGGGTCTTTCACGGTGTTGCGAAGCCCTAGGGTGGAGTTTTGGCTGCAACGGGCTCGCAAATAAGGGTATGAGGGGAAGGTATTGAAGGAGGGGAAGGTATTGGAGGAGGGGGGCTTTTCTTTCGACTTACATCATGTTCTTCTACTTAACTATTCTATTTCCGTGAATGTTACGCACCCTACTCCGATCTGTGGAATGTGAAGGAAGGTTTATAATAATAAAAATAATAATAATAATAATAATAATAATAATAATAATAATAATAATAATAATAATAATAATAATAATAATAATAATAATAATTAATAATAAAAACAATAATGATAAGTCTGAAGAGAATTTGAGAGAATTGGTAGTGGGGTTTGACAGGGTTTGTATGTAAAAGGAGGGTTTTGAAAGTAAATGCAGATAAGAGTAAGGTTATGGTAGTGATTCAGAAGAGTATGTGGTGTGAAGTCATATGAGCAACTGGAACAAGTGTCGGAGTTTAAATATTAAGATATGTGTTGGATGAAAAGGGAATGGATGATGCAGAATGTAGCAGGAAATTTGTGAATGGTAGGAAGGAGCCTGGTGCAATTAAAACCTTGGTGGATGTGAAAGGACTAAGTCTTGAGTATGCTAGGGTTTTGCTTGAGGATATGTTGTTACCTGTGTTAATGTATAGTAGTTAAACTATGGTGAATAAGAGGTATAGATCTAGGTACAAAGTGTTCAGATGGACAATCTTCGGGGCGAGTTAGGTGAGAAATGATAAAATGAGGAATGAACGCATTAGGGAGTTGTGTGTTGTGAAGAAAGGCGTAAATGAGAGAATAAACGAGATAATATTGAGATGATTTGGTCATATGGAAAAGATGGATAATAGTCGGTTGGTTAAGCGGATGTATATTGGTGAGTGTGCTGGGAATCAAACGGCTGGGAGACCGAAGAAAAAGTAGATCGAGTCAGTAAAGGAATGCCAGAAGGAGAGGAATTTGAGTTTGTCGGAGACTAGAAGAAAGGTGCATAACAGGAGTGAATGGCGGGTTTTGGAGGTATGTATGGATTTTTTTGTGGGTTAGGGGGACTTGTTACCGATTACCAAAAAGAGCCGATACTTGATACTCTATTTTTTTAGGGCCATACCGATACCGATACCGAACTTTAATTAATATAATAATACACAGTAATAAGATAGACATTTGTGTACTGCTAGGCAACTCAAGATTGCATCCCTGTACAAACAATACTTAGTCATTTATATATCATATTTGGTTGGGCCCAGTAATATTTATTTTATAATTAAAATAGTTGACCCTTTTCGGGACTAATAATTGCAAATATAATATTATTAACTTTTTATGTTAAGTATTTATTTAAAAATATTCCATTTCCATTTTCCAGTAATATAACCAAAGTTTACTACTAGCTTTATGTGTTATAACATGATTACCAATTTACCAAGAATTCTTTAACTAGCTATAATATAAAGAATAAAATAATGAAAGAGAGACCTCAATTAATCAGCTAAAAGATAAATAAACAAAAACGCTATTACTCAAACGCGACAATAAAATACTCTTTAAGATAGATATCATTCAAAATACTCAAATTCAAAAAATCACAAATTGTGATGCGAAAACATTAAGCTTTCACTGTATCTGGCGAGAGCCTGTTTCTTTTTGTTGTGTTTACATCCACCTAACCTACAGCTTAAATGACGTCTCGCTCGACTGATGAAGAGGTGCTGATAATATTTGCCTGCAAGCATTATAATAATGAAACCTTGGCCCATTTTCATGCCACCGCTTGAAAGGATTCTCTTCTGTAGGCAGCATCTCATGTTTTCGAAGAGCCTCATCTCCTCTTTCACAGCTTGCAAAATTTGAATTATTTTGCTCCTTGAATGAACTGTCTCTTCAGTTTTACGATGAGGTTCCCTGGTGTGATTCTTTGAAGGTGAATGAGATGCAATGCATTTCGGCCATGACTTATCAAGTCTAACTTATCCAAATTCTCATCTTCAGTAGGTCTATTTGCTGAAAAACCACCATCGTCAACTATCAGTGCTGTGCCAGGGGGTTGAGGTAAGGCGGCTTCCACTTTTCTGTACTTTTTTCTTGTTTTGTTTTTTTGTCAAGCGAGCAAGCTTCCTCGGTTATGCATTTTTAATGCATTCGAAGTGGTTCACCGTCGGAGGTGCCATTATTGTGGGTTTCAGCTAGCTTAAGGAATTCCTATTATAACTTTTTTTTTTATTTTTGGTTTTTTTTTTGCAATATACGCAGAATGAGCACTTTAAAGTAGAGGGAAATTAAAATTGAGAGGAACACAGATATGAACGAGAATTCCACAGAACAGAGTGGCAGGAAAGAAAGAAGTACCGCAGCGAACTAGTCTGAGTTACTAACATCAACAAAAACTCATGTGCCACCACGCACCCTTGTGCACAGGCGTCGTAAAAGGTGGTGTTACGCGAGTGGAAAGTTCCTCAAGCACTTGCCTCTATAGTACCAATAGAAAAAGGAGATAGAGCACCAACATAGCGCCGCAAATATAAAGGTCAAGTGTGCACTAGAAAGTACAGGACAGTTTATAATCTTTTTTGGCTATTGACTCAGACCCTATCCAAAGAAGGCACGGATGAAACCAGAGCACCCGCCCCCCACAGATATAGAGCAGTTACTCCATAGGGCGGATGAGACCCTTGTATAAGTGGAGTAACTGAGAAGAGAAAAAAAATCTCGCAGTCTAAACAGAACTCCAGTTTCTTTGAGAGCCGCACCTAGGCAATCACCTGTTGACTTGAGTTTTCAAATACATTTTTTTTGTTTAGTTAAGGCCAAGGCATGTTTATATGTCAACGGAAGAACGAGAAACGTAGAAAGAATAGAAAAGTTTAAGTTCTTAGAGAAGAGAGAGAGATTTGCAGAGAAGTTGCTCTTAAAGAGTTAAATTTCACAGCTTGAGACGACCCAACCCTGAAATTCTATCCAGATCAGCGAGATAGAATCGGAAAAAAATTAAGACGAAAGGCAATTCTTGAAATAAAGATGGAGCAGAATGATATGAGTTGAAGAATAAGGGTCAAGTCATCGACATATGAGTGGATAGAGTAGATGTGCAGGTGAGATCAATGATGAAAGAGTAGGAATACAGTAGGAGATAAAACAGAACCCTGAGGAACACATTATTGACAGAAAAAGAAGAAGTCGCCCCATCAACAACAACAGCCACATGAGCGATTTGAAAGAAAGGCAGACATAATTAATGAAAGAGAAGGAAGAGAACCCAAAGGACGCGGGAGCTTGGGGCAGTGACGCGTCCATACCCGGTCAAAATGCTTTGGATATCGTCAAGCGCCACCACCACAAGTCTTCCCGAGTTCCTAAGGGCGGAAAACCTAAATCTGTTAAAAGAAAAAGTATATCGCCAGTAGATCTCGAGCACCGAAAGCACGTATGGTAATCGGAAAGAAGGGAGGAGATTCCAGATGATCAAAAAAGTGAGATGTGAGAAGGGTTTCAAAGATCTTAGGGAAAGAATACAAGTGAGAGCAATAGGGCGATAGTTAAAGATCAGAAGCAGCATCACTTTTTCGAAATAGGTGACACATGCGCGCTTCCATCACTGAGGGAAAATGCTAGTATTGAGCATAGACGGATTAGTTGAACGAGGGGTGCGGTCAGCACGGAAGCACACTTCTCAAACACGGAGGAGGAATGCCATCCGGCCACCCGCCTCCTAAACGTACGTTCATAGATCAGGACGCTCATCCGATCAAATTGAAATGACAGGTAAAGCCACATAGGACACCTGAGAGGAGAAGGAGGAGAGAGGGAGAGCAGAATCGTCCAGTGTTTAATTAGAGGAAAATAGAGGCCAAAGAGATGATTGGCCTTTTCAGTTGGAGTAGTAACAACAGAATCATCAGAGCGAAAGGAAAAGGAAAGCATGATTTACAGAAGTTGTTAGAGATGTTTCTTGCAAGATGGCCAGAGAGTTTTCTCAGTAGGAGACCAAAGGAGGTTCAGCGCACTTTATCGTTTAATGAAAGTCCTCGTTGCTCGTCGAAAGAGTATCCCTGCACGATTTCTAGGCTGAATGAAAATGGCAAGAGTGATAGGAGAACGAAATTTTTCCACACCCCGAATAAGCAATTGTCTTCTCGCCTGAACTGGCTAGCGGAACAAGCCGAATCGAACCATGGATTTTGAGGAGAAAAAGATTTAGTCCAAGAAGGAATGAACCTGATCAAGAAATTACAATTACAGTTCCCACTTATCGGCAGAATCTGAAGCGTCTTAAAGTCAAAGCAGTCACTCCACATTATATTTAGCCGTAGAAGCAACGCATGCCATCATCACCCGATTCCAAAAGTGCCAGAAAAAGCATAGGGGAATGGACGATGTTGGAGGAGAAAGTAGTAAAATTAAGTAATATAAGGTTTGTAGTCAGATTTACCGATAGAGCGAAGGTGGTGTATTTATAGAGAGAAGACTAGTGGTGAACATAGGTCAAGTAGTGTTCAAGAATCGGTTGGACGATCCCGGATGTGTGTAGGTTAAATTAGATATTGCTCCAGATCGTTCGAGAATACGCATGATTCGGCTCTCCCTACCTAAATCAGTAACGAGAGAAACCAACAATCAGTGTTGTGTACATTGAAATCCCTAAATAGAGACCTCCAGTATTTGGATGAGAAGAATAAACAGTCTCGTGGAAATTAGATATAATTAATCAAAAAATGGCATTGAAAATCTATCACGTAAATGCTAACAGTAGCAGAAGCATAAGAATATGGTAGTAGAAGGAAGAAAGCATTTTAAGCCACAGAACATCGATGTTAGGATCGAGATTCTCGAGAAAAAAAAGGAAAATAAAAAAATACATAGATAAATAATCAACCTTCAGACGGAAATTATAAAATAAGTTATAGTTGGATATTTAAACGAGTTGAAGGAGTATGAATTCTTAGCCATCTGAGTCTCAAGACAAGAGCATAAATTAGGTTTAGAGTTAAGAGAGTAGTATTCCATGAATGCAAGTTAGAGTTGCAAGCCATATGATTTGGTAAAGTCAAAAGAAAAGCCACGACTGATGCAATCTAGCTATCATTGCACGGAACACGCAATCACACGCACACGCAAAAAAAAAAAAAAAAAAAAAAAAAAAAAAAAAAAAAAAAAAAAAAAAAAAAAAAAACAGACAGAAACAAATAGACAAAAACCAAAGAAGAAATGAGGAAAAATTATTCGTACGCTAAAACCTAAATTTAAAACGATAACCCTATACAGAAAATATCTAAAATATGAATATTCCAGAAAAAACACTCGCACTCACACGCTCTCAAAATTGCGTGCAAAAAAAAAGATACTATTGATCAACTAAAAAAGTAAATAAATTGTATTAAAATTATAATAATTGCTGTCCAAATAGGTATTTATATCTGAATCTAAAAGTTTCTCATAATTTTTCACCCAAAAAAGTAAGAAGTATCGGTTAGAAGTATCGGCCATTTTAACGAATACCGATACCATCAAAAATGGCCGATACTACCGATACCGATACCGATGCTATCGGTACATCCCTAGTTGTGGGCTTTGCTCAGGTGATAAACCCTACATTGACGAGATACCATAGTGAGGGTCCGTCGCAGTCTCGTGAAGCCTCATGGTGGATTTTTCTGATTGCAATGATTTCTCACTGGGGGTATAAAAAGGATGGTAAAAGGGGGGGGGCTGGGGGGGTTTCTTTTCGCCTTCATCATTTTCTTCTGACTACTTTTCTTGTAGCATATCACCAACTAAATTAGAATGATAGAGATAGAGGAAGTAAAAAGATATGATGATAAAAATAATAATAATAATTAATATGAATTAATAATAATAATAATAATAATAATAATAATAATAATAATAATAATAATAATAATAATAATAATAATAATAATAATAATAATAATAATAATAAAAAAAAACTCATATTCCATATATTTAGCCATATACCCGTATCTATATATATATATATATATAAATACTATATATATTATATATATATATAATATATATATATATCTTATATATAGAATATTTAAATAAATTATAAAAAAATTTTATATATATTTATATATATATATATATATATATATATATATATATATATATATATATCATTAACAAAAATAATTTTTTTACTTGGATATATGCAGCAATTGACATAGAACAATCTTGAACTTGTGATACAAGTTTTTCTCTTGAATTTAAGTGAGATGGTGAAGGAAATGATGATCCAAGATTCTGAGAAACTTCTGAAGATGGCCTGTATAAAGAATTTACAAAATAAAACGAATTTTCAAAATATATGTTAGATGAAAATCTCTCTTTCTCTCTCTCTAAAATAATAATAATAATAATAATAATAATAATAATAATAATATTTTTTTTTTTTTGAGTTGATGTACAGGGACAACCACAGCACACAGGTCTTGCGGCTATACCGTGTCAACAAACCAACAACAGGGGAAAACCCTAGCAAAATGACAAAAATCATGCTGAGAGAATTAAATCTTATAGAGGATGTTTATATCACACAGGAAGGCAAAAATGTTGTCACTTCGGAAATGAGAGGATTTAGAGAGGGTACATGCAAGGAGATGCTGGACAGGAACAGTATGCAAACCAGGGAAGAAATGTGTCGGAGGGTAGAAAGGGCATCGCAACCCACAAACACATGAAAAATGGAAAGGGTGGAAACTTGAGCAGCAAAACGAGCAAGACGGTTCTCCATCCTGCGACATGAGAAAACCATGGGTATAATAATAATAACAATAATAATAATAATAATAATAATAATAAAATTTAAACCATGGTGGAATACCCAGTAATTTAGGAAAGATTTTATGGAATGGTTGTCATTCTGATGGTTTAATTTGCAATAGAATTTAATGGTCAAAAGTAATTACATTAACCATTAACTGAATAAGTTTACTTTAAAATAATAAAAATACTTACCCATGCCTTTCAATCATAGCTGAACTACTAGCATCATGAGAAAATACTTTCATCCTGTTAATATTTGCATATGTCAGAGGTCCTGGAGGAGGTTTACTGTAACCTCTTCCTCCTTTTCTAGTAGTCGACATCTGACAACTTTTGTGCATGAGTATGTAATTTTACATTCCTAATACTGATATTCATAGGTTCTTTTATGTATCTGAAATAAAGAAATCGTTATTAATGAGTTTAAGAAATGATGAAAAATTGTAGTTACGGCCTAAAATAGATACCTATATTGCCTTTTGTCTCAAATAACAAACAGGGAATTAAACAGAGAAAAATATAAGAAGGTTAGAAATAAACTCAAACCAGTTTATAATAAGATTTATGAGGCAGGTAGAAATTAATCTAACAAGAAAGAGTAATAAGAATCTGAAATTATATACAGTAGTTTTTTTATGAATCTTAAAAAAACTACATACTGCACACTAGTTTTTATAACAATCATAAGAAATAATTTAGTCATTATAAATTATGTAAGTTTAATTATTGTATAAAAATGGAAAAACTACCCACAATTAAAAATAATAATGAAGTGCTATATTTGGAAGATTTAATTTTTTTTTTTTTAAAAGTACTTTTCCCAAGAATTTACAAATAAATTTCATAATTCTAAATTTGAGGACTGGAATATGCAGCAATTTTGTAGACCAACTGAGAACTGGAACATTACCTATGTTGTTTCTATATAGCTATTACAATTGTAGTAAAGAGGATATGGGAAATTATAGACCAGTAAGTTTAATCTCACTTATAAAATCTTTAAAAAGGATATTGCAAATTAATGCAGGAAAGTATTTATGTGATAAAAGTATACTACCAGTATATAATTTCCAACAAGGTTTTAGGATGGGGAGATCTTATCAGATCTATCTTTAGAATTTATAGGGTAGCTATATACAGTATAGCTATATATTATATTTTACTAATAATTTTGGGTTCCTTTTAAAAGAAAAGACATTAACATGCTGGAGACAAAACAAGAATGATTTGAATTAAAAATTAAAAACAAGAATAAAAAGGATAAGATAAAAAAAAAAAAAATGTGGATGTTTTCTGCAAAAAAAAAAAAAATTTCCTAGAGGGGATACGATTCAGGTTTAAAAAATATTTTCATCAATTGATAATGTAGATGTCATTTAAGTTCTATTTATTAGCATACTGTCCATATATGTAAAAGTATTTTGAGTTGATTTTTGGAAAGGTTTACCACAAGATATGATTAATAGTAACCTCTTTCAATCTTGGATGATTTAATGTATAGTGTTACTGGTATACTTTGATGACTAATATCATCTAGTACCTGGGTTCCATTTAAATCCCTTGCACTTCAAAATGTTTTTTTTTTTACAATTCTTTAGGGTATTGGTGACCTGGCTTTATATGTCGACAGTTTGCACATTTATTTATAATTTAACTTAATAAATTGCATGCTGTAGCCTATATTATAATAGGGTTGGCTTTAATTATATATAGGATAAAAATGTAAATCTTAAGACGAGCCTTTCAATGTGAATGGCAACCATACTTTTTTTGACTGGGAAGTCTTGATTGACCCATTTGGCTTCTGTCCCTATTTTCTTATATTATTTTTTTAAACCTCTTGAACTACTTATGCTTACCCCTAATTTTATCTCATACTTTTCTACTCCACAGAATGGTATTTATTATTATTGAAAATGGCTAAATGCAAGAGTAGGCTAAATCAGGGTTCTATAATGGAACCACTTTTATTAATAATCTATAAGGGAAATAAATTATGGTAAAGCTTATAAACTTTCTGATACTTCTGAAAATGAAATATTAGGGATTTCTAAAGGATCTTAACAACAAAGGAATTACAATTATATAAAATATAAGAAAAAAATGGTAGGGCACATAACACTATCATGTAGTCCCACCCTAAGAATATGCCCTAAAAATAATACAGTACAAACTACATGACTGTACATAACCAGCTACCAAATTCACAGAAAAAAAAAACTTCAACCATATATATATATATATATATATATATATACTATATATATATATATATATATATATTAATATATATTATATATATATATATTATTATATATATATATTATATATATATATATATATATACGGTATATATATATTATAATTATACTTATATATCATTATATAATATATAATATATCTATATAATATATACTTATATATTATATATATTATATATATATATAATATTATATATTATATCTATATATATACTATATATATTATATATATATATAGCTATATGTATGTTTACCCAGAGGGTTGTCACCCCGATTTTGATGAAAAACGAGAATATCTAAAAAAAATAATGAAAGAATAGTATTTGATAATGTGTGCTCTTTAGGAAAAAAGTTACAGCCTCTCAAAGTCATGTTAAAAATCCCATAGACTTTTCATATTGATAGATCCTGTTAGGGTTCTCCATTTCAGCCCACTGAAAGCTCAGGTTATGATAGTTTTGTAGGGTACTACCCAGAAGAAATTATGTAGAATTTAACAAATCTAATTCATAACCTGAACTAGGATGGCCCTAAAAACGAGCACGAGGCCCACTAATTTTTATTATAGAAAGTCTATGGGAAAATCTTTTAACTTTCCGAGCGTTAATTTTTGTTTACCTAAGAGACTTGCGATTTTCGCCTTCACTATTCTTCATTATTATTTTTAGGTAATATCCTGTGATTTCAAAAAAAATTTTTTTTTTTTTTTTTTAATAACCAATCCTATGGGGTTTCTGAACTATTTGAGAGGCTGTAACTTTATTTCCTAAGGGACGCGACTATTTTTCGTGTTTCACATTCTTTATATTATTTTTAGAAGTTCTATCCTGTGATTTCATAAAAATCGAGGGGGTTGACAACCTCTTCAAATTATTTACATATATCATATTCATATATTATATAATATATATTATCTATATATTATATATATATATATATTAATATCTATTATATATATTACCGATTATATATATATATTTATACTATATTATATATATAATAGTCATAGTTGAGTTTAACAGATCTCTGAAGACAATATCGATTATTATTTTCCCGATTAATCTGTGTCTTGTATCTTTAAACCATGTCAAAAGTAACTGGGGAAACAAGGGGTGATGTTGCCAAACCTCTCTCTTATATAAAATTCAATGAGCCAACGCCAAAAAAAAAAAAAAGGTTGATACGTAAAAGAAAGAATGATATGGAAATAACGAAAAATGTCGTTTATAAAAAATATCGTAAAATTGCCAGGTCTGTTTTGATGCTATATACTATATATATATTAGTCTTAAGGAAATACAGGAAACCTTAAGGATCGGTATGAAATGTTGATCCTTGTATATTTTTTAACATGTTTTTACTGGATTTTAATTCAAAAGACTGGTTGGAGCCAAAGCTGGAACCAAAGCTGGTTTGGAGTTGGAAACAATTTTTTTTTTTTATTTTTATTGTATGTTTATCCGACGAAGGTTATAGAAAATTTAGAGAATAACAATGAGTATGCGTATGGTTTTCAGAGGCTACCAAATATATATTACACCGAAATTGCACTGCACCGGAAATTTTCCAAATTTGACAATAATTCCTATTTCAGTTATGTTACACATACATAGAGAATGATTGCGTTCCTTTTAACAATGAAATCAAAAACACTGTGTGGACTAGCAGAAGCTAGTTGAAATCGTGATTCAGTGAACTGTGTGGAGAAAGAAAATGAAGGGAAAAAGTTTTATATTTCTCTTGAAGAGCTACATCATATCTTCACAAACTACCAACAGTACGGAAAAGGAATACATGCTGGAATGCTGGTCAAGGGTTGTTTACCAAGGAAACTGTAATAAAAAAAAAAAAAAAAAAATATCTCGAAAAACTACAAAGCTACAGGAATGAAATACATTTTGAATCCTTGTAAAATTTTTTAAATGGAGAGTAAACAAAAAAAAAAATTAAACCAAACAGTCCTGATTTTTTTTTTTGGGGGGGATGGTTTTCACCACAGTATATACCGTATATAGATATATATAATATATACGATATATAATATATATATTATATTTATAATTATTATATAATATATATTATATATATTATATATATATCTTATTTCGTAAGTATTAACACGGCATCTTTAGGCTCGAGCCGCGGGGAACACAGGGGGGACGTTTTCCACACCCCGTATAGGGAGGGCGGGAGGAACCCCCGACACCCAAATACCCAAGAGCGGGTGTTCCGGAGATCCTCCCCCAGAGGGAGGGAATTAGTCCTACGCCGTAGTTCCCGGCAGGCCGAGAGACCCGACTCGCTACATCGGTGCGGTATTATACCCTTGGGGTATTCTTCTTAGTTAAAAAAAAGCAAATTTAGGCAAGTCTTATTTTAACGAGTAACCAATAAAAGTTCTCTAAATAGACTCTCTAATCATTTCTTTTATCACATTCAATAATATCTTTTTTATTTTTTTATTTTTTTTACATTTTTTATCCAAAAATCTTTACCAGGATTCCAAAATGTATTTCTTTTCGCCGTAGCTGAGATAGCTTTTTGAGATGTAATTCTTTTTGTTTTTTTATTTTTTTTTTTTTTTTTTTTTTTTTTTTTTTTGCTTTTCCGCCATAGGACTGATATCCAGCAATGTATTCCTTTTACTGGTAGCTGTTGTAGTTTTGAGGATATGGATTAGTGGCTTCTTCTAGAGGTGACCATAATATATATCTATACATATTAAATATATATACATACTATATAATAATATATACCGTACTATATATATATATATCATATATACTATTATATAAATAATACTAATATATATTATATTTTATAGTATATATATTATATATTATACGATATTCATTTATATTTTATTTAAATGAAGTCTAACGTACTTACCCAACATTGTGTTCTTTTTATTTTTTTTCCTTACCTAACAAAATATCATTAACGTCTATGCTATTAAGCTTAGTCTTGATATAAAATCAGACGGTTGGGCAAACTTTTCAGCACTTAATTTCACTGATTTTTAAGTATTCAAAATTTTCTTATTGATTGCTTATATATATTAATATATTATATATATTATTAATATAATATATATTATAATTATATATATTATTATATATAATATAATACTATATATATATTAGTATGACACTCTACACATTACTAACAACCCACATACATTATTTCGAATTTCGGATCGGGTTACCTGAATGTACACAAAAAAAAAAAAAAAAAAGTAAGACACTCTATAGAAAATAAATTACATATTTGGAATCAGCGTACAAAGCTTATTTATGTAAAGTGCGGTTTTATGATTTAAAACTAACGTATACCCTAGAGTAGACCGCATAGATATCAGCAGTCGGGGTCTCTCTCCGGCCTGCTAGGTGGACGACGGTGGGGACGTGTCCCCCACTCGGCTCGAAGCCCACTAATGGAATTATAGTTTTCCTTGGAACTTCAATATTTTAGGGGCTCAGCCGCATGTATACCGGGCGACAGAGGGCGACGGCAGAGAGCGAAGTCCCACCGTCGTCCACTAGACCGAGAGACCCCGACTCCTGATAACTCTATGCGGCGTCTACTCTGGGTATTCGTTTAAGTTTTCATTCATAACCGACTTTACATCATAAGGAAAGTTTAGTGACTCTGATTCCAAATATTGTAATTATTTTCTTGATAGACGAATACTGCTTAAGATAACTCTCCTGGCCCTTTTATGGAATTTAATGCTCTATTATAATATCTATACATTGGAATTTATTTTTGTAACATAGACGGAAAAAGCTTTTTATAACGATCAGTTTGTATAGAAGAAAAAGAAAATACAGTATGAAGATAAAAAAAAAAAATTATTTTCGGTCTGTCATAGGGAAAAAAAGTTACAAACTCTCAAAGTTTGTTAAAACTCCCATAGGGATTGGTTATTAAAAAAAACGAAAATTTTTTTTTTTTGAAAATACAGGATTTACTCTAAAAAAAATATAATATGAAGCATAGTGAAAACGAAAATCGGCAGTCTCTTTAGAAAAAAGTTCGGCCTCTGAAAGTTTAAAATTTCCCCATAGACTTCTTATAATAAAAATTAGTGGGCTTCGTGCTCTATTTAGGGCATCCTAGTTGCAGTCTATGATAAGATTTGTTAATTGTAATTTTCTCTGTGTTATACCTAACAAAACTTATCATAACCTTACTTAGAGGGCCTGAAATGAGACCTAACCTGGATCGATCAATAATTCTATGAGTCTATGGGCTTTTTAACAACTTTGAGATGCTGAAACTTTTTTTCTAAAGAGACCGACCAATAATTTTTTTTTTTATTCTTCCATTACTATTTTTTAGTGTCTATGCTGTGATTTTATTAAAAATTCTGTTTAGAGGGCGTTATTGGAAATAGATTTACCATATATATATATATATTATTATATATATATATAATTATAATTTATATTATAGATATATTATCTATATATATTATATATATAGTATATAATAATGAATAATAATAATAATATAATATATAAAATAATAATTAATAATTATAATAATAATAATAATATAATAACATAATAATAGATAATATAGATAATAAGAGTTAGACAGGTATACAATGATTTACAAATAATATTATGAATTTGCTGTGAGACTTTTTATTGCAAAAAAGTTTTCTTTTCACTTTTATCACAATAACAATGATGTTAGCCTATTAGATATCATTAGTAGCGGTTTAGGCATGGCTTAATTCAAGGACTTGAATGTTATTTTTTTTACAAGTTGCTGCCAAAAATTAAAAATTGACACACCTTTAAGGAAGACGAGAATGTCGCCTGAGTCTTTTCTAAAAAATCAGTCTTTTTTTAGAATCGTTAAACTCAACATACTTACCAATATATATATATATTTATATATTATTATATATATATAATATATAATATATATCTATTATAATTTATATATATATTACAATATAATATTTATCTATTAACTATATATTATAATATATATATATATATATATATTATATATATTATATATCATTTATATATATAATATATATAATATATATATATATATAGTCTCAATTAATACAATAATGTAACCTACAATAGGTCTAATGAATGTAATAAGTAATAACACTTCCCCTAAATTTCTTAGTTAAAATGTACTGAATGACTTATAGCTGAAATTGCCTGCAGCCAGATTGTGAATACTGTTCTTACAGATACAGCATTCTGGGATTAATATCTTTGATTCTATTCCGGTATGACCTTTTCCCCATTGTCTAGATATGTTTTTCCCTTATACTTCGCTCATAGATAAAGGGAAAAAAAATCTATCCTTCTTCCAATATCTCAGAACTTCCATTATAGAGTATAAAACAGCAAAATACTAGACCATCTGAGCAAGAAGTACATAGTAGGGTTGCTAAAAAAAACATATCGATATTTTTTTTAATGATTATCGAAATATCAATATTTTTTTAATGCGATATATCACAAACTAGTGCATTGTGCTAAAAAAAGGCTTATGTTTTCGTTCGTTTTCGTCAACCTTGAGGCAAAATCGTAAAAAAATTCTCATAAAACGTAAGGAATTCTTTAATTCTGTAAGGTTACTATTTTATACAAAATTTTATTCCATATTACACAGAATTAGGGACATTTACGTTTGGTGAGCATTTTTTTACGATTTTGCGCTAAGGTTGACGAAAACGAACGCAAACTTGAGCATTTTTTTAGCCCAAATGCAAAAACGAACACAGTTTTGATAATTTTTCTGATATCGACAATTCGATTGTTTAATTTTTTTTTCAGGTTTCCAAATTCTTTTAGAGTTCACATTTTTTTCTTTCTCATATATATATATATATATATATATATATATTATATATATAATATCCGATATATTTAGATATTATATTTAATATTATTATATTATAATATAATAATTATAATATATACTATTATATTATCATATATATTAGCCGATAGTATTGAGGATATTTTGAAATCATTTTTAGAATATCGATTATTATCTATGTAGTTTTTTCAAATTGAGTCTCCCTAGTACATGGTTGCCAGCAAAAGTCTTTGGCAAAAGATAAAAAAGTATCCAAAACAATGCACCTGATCAAGCAAAAAAGAGTCATAGATTACGAATAAAAATAATAATAATAATTATAATTATACTATGGAAGTACCAATGTTACTGTTGAAATAAACTTAAAGCCTGAAGGTATGTGATAAATTCTCAATAAATTACATCTTTTTATTGAAATATTTCGTTAGATCGGAATCTGAAAAATGTCGTTATATAAGGAAAATTTTCTATTACTTTAATTAGGGTCTTAAGTTTGAAGCAAAATTTGAATCTCGCAAAATTCTTCAATTATATTTATAGGAGGTTTTGGGTTGTATTGTTACTAATAATAGGTTAATCACCAGTCAGAAATATAGTCATATGGTATACGTTACAAGATGGAACTAATGTTAAAGTTAAAAAAAAAAGAAATAAATAAACGAGTTAATTATTATTTTTTTTTATTTATTGACAAATGCTAAAAATGGATTTTAGATAATATATATATATTATATATATATATAAATATATATATGTATGATGATAGTTATATATAGTATATATATATATATATATATATATATATATATATGTTATAGTATATAAATATATATAATTTATATATATATATATATATATATATATATATATATATATATATATATATATATATATATATATATATATATATATATATATAGTATATATATATATATTTATATATATATATATATATATATATATATATATATATATATATATATATAAAAAGTATAATAAAGTATATATAGTTAAATATATATATATATATATATATATATATATATATATATATATATATATATATATATATATATATATAAAATTTAGTTTAAATATAAATATATAATTATATATATATATATATATATATATATATATATATATAGAGATATATATATATATATATATATATATATATATATATATATATATATATATATATATATATATATATATATATATATATTAGTGTGGCTACTCTATGTATATAACATATCATGCCAGAAATAAAAATTAAGAGATTACGCCCTAAAAGCTCCAACTAAGGCAGATCGGATTATTCACCGAAATAGGCTCCACCCACACGCTAGCATTTTTCCGTTCTGAAGCTATCGTGAACATCTGAATGCGCGAAATGAAATCAGCATTTTAAAAAAATAAAAAACTAAACCATTGAATGCTAGCAATCTATTCCAAACAAATTTAGGAAACCAAACCAAGGTAAGGAACAAGGCAGAGTGGAATTTAAAATAGTATTAAGGCGGCAAGGCAAAAGTAAGCAATGATAGCCGACCTAAGACTGTAGGCTTAGGGTCGGGGAGCCGCAATAGTTTAGCAGAGAGGTATCAGCAAATCGGCTAGAGTTAGCACCTTAGAAGGCCTTACACAACAATAAAAATTAATTAGGGAGTGTTCATGCATGCCAGTGTAAAATTCGCAGTAAGCTTAAGTAGCGTTTGAAGCAATTAGCCAAACTTAGGAGTTAGAGGCTAGAGAAAACTAGGTGGAGATTAAGAGTTGCATGTATCTTTAAGTATGTGGGAAATAACAGCTCTGGGATAGGCCGTTATTTCCGCACATATCTAACCCTAGCGGGCAGGCGCCTCACATAGCAGCTTGGAGAGCGGCCAAGCTGGGTAATAGTAGCGCAGAGGTGAACAGCCCAAAAATGTTAGATTTAGAAACTTTTAAATATAATTTAGCATCAATATAGTAAATAGAGGTCGCATAGATCGGTATTTA
Organism: Trachelipus rathkii; assembly: GCA_015478945.1. NCBI lineage: Eukaryota > Metazoa > Arthropoda > Malacostraca > Isopoda > Trachelipodidae > Trachelipus > Trachelipus rathkii. The sequence goes on from JABUQX010055094.1 coordinate 23,351, forward strand.
CTATATCTAACCCTAGCGGGCATGCACCTCACATAGCAGTTTGAAGAGAGGCCAAGCTGGGTAATAGTAGCGCAGAGGTGAACAGCCCAAAAATGTTAGATTTAGAAACTTTTAAATATAATTTAGCATCAATATAGTAAATAGAGGTCGCATAGATCGGTATTTACTATATCTAACCCTAGCGGGCATGCACCTCACATAGCAGTTTGAAGAGAGGCCAAGCTGGGTAATAGTAGCGCAGAGGTGAACAGCCCAAAAATGTTAGATTTAGAAACTTTTAAATATAATTTAGCATCAATATAGTAAATAGAGGTCGCATAGATCGGTATTTACTATATCTAACCCTAGCGGGCATGCACCTCACATAGCAGTTTGAAGAGAGGCCAAGCTGGGATAGTAGCGCAGAGGTGAACAACCCAATCTCTCTCTCTCTCTCTCTCTCTCTCTCTCTCTCTCTCTCTCTCTCTCTCTCTCTCTCTAGTCAAAGAAGTTACAACAACATAGGCAATTTTTAATATATGTATATAGGTGTCTGTGTGAGACTCATACCAAATGTAATGCTGCTTTATGCGAATGTATATCAGGGAGGATCCTTTTCCTGCCTGTGTATGCATATACATAAAACAGCTCCTCCCAAACTAATAATCTTTTGTACTGTGTGAGACTCATATCAAATGTAATGCTGCTTCATGCGAATGTATATCAGGGAGGATCCTTTTCCTGCCTGTGTATGCATATACATAAAACAGCTCCTCCCAAACTAATAATCATTTGTACTACTATTCTACATAGGCTTCAGATTCTGTAGGAATTCTTCCTGCAGAATATGATTCATATGTGGAATAGTAATAACTAGGATTACCCTGTTCTAATGCCTTGTTGTTTTTGTTTTTTTTAGGACAGGGGTCCAACCCTAACTTGTGAATTAGCTGTAAGAAAATAAACTTGTAAAGAAAAATACATTTCTCAATCAACCTTAAAGAAGCGGTCCTAAGCACCCAGCTTCAGATAGTGACCCCGAAGAGTGAAGATTAGATTCCCAGGCGGGAATCAGACCACCCACAACAGGGCCAGGAAAAACTATTACAAACGAACCCAATCACTTTTGTACCGTTTGTAGGTATTGTTTTTTTTAACGGGTAGATTTACCCACTCATTGTGTTTGTGCCTTTTTCTATCTCCTTCACAGCCTTCACGAGTTCAGCTGCAGCCATCAAGAGCCAGCTCCGTCAGCAGAGTATCAAACTAACGCTGTTGGACCCCTACCTTGGTACAGTTCTGTATTTCATACAGAACATATAATTTGTGCTACATTCTGGTATTATTATTTTTTTTATTGTTCTTATCAATTTTATTATTATTATTATTATTATCATTATTATTATTATTATTATTATTATTATTATTATTATTATTATTATTATTATTATTATTATTATTATTATTATTATTATTATTATTATTATTATTATTATTATTATCACCCCTCGTCGTGGGATTCCTCACACGGTATAGCCACGCTCTTGTGTGCGGAGGAAACCCTTGTACACTCACTCAAATAAAAAAAAAAATAAAAATTCAATTATTTATATATATATATATATATATATATATATATATATATATATATATATATATATATAGTATATATATATATATATATATAGCATATATATATATATATATATATATATATATATATATAAGTATTTTTGGCAATTTCATATAGCAACAGCCTCATTTTAATCCATGGTCTAGCTCCTAAGGTTGTAATTTCTTTGATTTTTCCACCCTCCGTTATTAGTGCCTCCGCTCGCTCCACATCTTATTTAACTCCTTTTCTTTCCTTCGCTCTGCCAACTTCTACGCCTTTCATCATGTCTACTCCCTCGCGAGCATTCCATTTGCAACCTTTCTTCGTAAACAATCCCGAGCTTTGGTTTGACCTGGCCGAGTCAGCGCTCCTGACCATCGAAGACGAGAAGGAGAGATATTCGAGAGTTGTGAATGCTCTACCAGAATCTTGCCTCCTCAAAATCAGGGATGGCCTGGCAACAACTAGAAACTCTACAACCCCTTACAACACGCTCAAAACCCTTATTATCGACCGCTTGGCTCCCACCAGAGAGGAACAATTGGAAACTCTGCTTGGAGGCATCTCACTGGGCGACCAGAAACCCTCGGAATTGATGGTAGGGATGCTGGGTTTGCTGGGCGGCACTCCATCTACACGGGAAGAGAAAATAATTCGCACCCTCTTCCTCCAGAAGATGCCTGCTCGACATCACAGCGTACTGCAATCAATAAACCCGACGTTGTCCCTCACTGAGTTTGCCGCTACAGCAGACAGAATTTTGCGCCCCCCGATGGAGCCTTTGGTCCACACCTCTTACGCCGTTTCCTCTCTTTCTCCTACCTCTTCAACTCTCGCACCTCCTCAACCATCTACAACTCACGCCCAACACATTCCCCAGTACTCTACCAACACCTCCGCCACCCTTCCTCCCCCTCTTGTTCCTCAACCGCCTTCTGCCGCCTATCCAGCTCAACCTCCTTATTCTCACCCACACCAACCTTCCTACTCTCACGCTTTCGCAGTACAACCTCCTCCTTCGGCAGCTCTGGATACCCGGGTTTCGGTTCTCGAAACTGGCATGGCCGATATTAAAACGGCCCTTCTCTCCCTTACAGCGGCAATTAATAATAACACTTTTCGCTCTCGTGATCCCACTCCTTCCAACTTTCGTCCTTCTCGCGGTCCTCGTTCACCTTCTGCTTCTTCCTCACGCCAGCGCCTGTATCCTCATGGGTACTGTTATTATCACCATACTTTCGGCATGGATGCCAAGAAATGCGATCCTTCCTGCCCTCTCTATCAGGGAAACTCAGCAGCCAACCCGTCGTAGGGGCGACGGGAGATGCTGGTGCTTTTTCTTCTTCCCCTCCTACTACACAGGATGTTCTTCGTATCTACGATCAGTCCACTAAACTTGCCTTCTTGATCGATTCCGGCGCTAGCCTTTCGATTTTACCACACAACCCTTCTCAAGACTCGGCTATCCCTCTTTCAGGCCGTCAACTTTTCGCTGCTAATGGCTCTTCCATTCCGGTATATGGAGAGCGTTTATGTACGTTGGATCTGTCTCTCCGCCACCAGTTCCCGTGGGTTTTTCTCGTCGCTGAAGTGACACAGCCCATCCTCGGCGCTGACTTTTTGTCCCATTTCAATCTTATGGTAGACCTTCGTAATAGGCGTCTAGTTGACGGTGATACTTCTCTTTACTCTCACGGTTCCCTAGGTTCTTCAGAGCTAAGGGGCATTTCCGCTATCGCTCCGCCATCTTCGGTAGTGTCTCCCTTCCTTTCTATCCTGCAGGAGGACTTTCCTTCTTTATTGCATCCTTGCTCTTCAGACACCCCTCTTAAGCATTCTGTGGAACATCATATAGAGACCACTGGCCCACCCACCTTTGCTCGAGCTCGCCGTCTTCCTCCTGATAAACTCAAAGCCGCCAAGGCCGAGTTTGATCACATGTTGCAACTTGGCATTGTGCGCCCTTCCAAAAGTTGTTGGTCTTCTCCGCTACACATGGTCCCTAAGGGCACCACGGGTGACTGGAGACCCTGTGGGGATTTTAGGGCTTTGAATTCTGCCACAACACCGGATAGGTACCCTGTGCCGCATATACAAAGTTTCACTTCCCACCTGTCTGGTAACACCATTTTTTCTTCTTTGGACTTAATTCGAGCCTACCATCAGATACCCGTGGCTCCGGAGGACGTTCCCAAGACAGCTGTAATCACCCCCTTTGGCCTCATTGAGTACACGAGAATGCCATTCGGTTTGAAAAACGCAGTCCTTCCAGAGGTTCATCGATTCTATCCTCCGTGGCCTCCCTTTTGCTTGGGCATATTTAGATGATCTGTTAGTAGCTTCCTCCTCTCCCGAAGAGCACGCGGTTCACCTACGTGCCGTCTTTGGTAGGTTGGATGATGCGGGAATTCGTCTCAATCCTACCAAGTGCGTATTCGGTGCGTCTTCTCTTACGTTCCTTGGTCACACAGTCTCGGCTGAGGGTATTTGCCCTCTTGTAGACCGTGTCGCTGCTATCCGCGCCTTCCCACTTCCCCAAAATCAAAAGCAGCTTCGTCAATATCTGGGAATGATCAACTTCTACCATAGATTTCTGAAATCAGCGGCAGCCCTCCTGGGCCCGCTTACAGCACTCATTCGTCCTAAGCAGCGAGGCAGCACCACTAAAGTTGACTGGTCTCCGGCTGCAGAGTCTGCTTTTGAGGCTTCCAAAGAAGCCCTCGCCTCCGCCACTCTTTTAGTTCATCCCCACGATACCGCACCAGCGAGAGTGCAGGTAGATGCCTCCGATTTCGCTGTTGGTGCGGTGCTTCAGCAGTTCCAAAAGGGCGAATGGTGCCCACTTGCCTTCTTTTCACGCAAGCTGCAACCCGCCGAAACAAGGTATAGTGCTTTTGGACGGGAATTGCTTGCTATGTACCTTGCTGTTCGCCATTTTCGGTACTTTTTGGAAGGACGGGAGTTCCACATCCTGACCGACCACAAAGCGATCACTTTCGCAATGGCTTCACGGCATGAACGTCACTCTCCCCGTGAAGCTCGTCGTCTTGAATTTGTTTCCCAGTTTACGACAGACATACGTCACATCTCCGGAGTGGATAATTTCACCGCGGATGCTCTTTCTCGGATTGAAATTAACGCTCTTTCCCCCATTCCTGACATTGATTACGCAGCCATGGCCACGTGCCAGGAGCAAGACAATATCGATCTTCAGCAGGACTCTTCTCTACAGCTGCAGTGGCTCAATCTTCCGGGCATAGAGAGGAGACTCTTGTGTGACACTTCAACAGGCCACCCTCGCCCTTTCGTTCCAAATTCTCTTCGAAAGGCAGTCTTCTGCAATCTCCACTCGCTTTCACACCCTGGCGTCGAGGCTTCACGCAAACTGGTAACGGCTCGTTTTGTGTGGCCTAAAGTTAACGCCGACGTAGCGAACTGGGTCCGCGCCTGTATGGCTTGTCAGCGCTCTAAAGTGCAAAGACATACTAAAGCTCCCTTAGGCACTTTCTTGCCTCCTGGTCAACGGTTTGAGAGAGTCCACATCGACATTGTTGGACCTCTCCCACCTTCTCATGGCAAGCGATATATCCTCACCTGTATTGATAGGTTCACTCGTTGGACGGAAGCTATCCCACTCTCTGTTGCTACAGCTGAATCTATTGCTAAAGCTTTCTTTATGTGTTTTGGCGAAGTGGATGAAATTTTCAGGCACTAGAGGCATTATTTTTTACTTTAGATAATTCTGTATATGCATTAATTTTAGATTTTCATGTGAATTTTCAAATTTTGGGAATTTAAAAATTTTCTTTGAGTACAAAAACATCTAAGTAAAGGTCTATCTCTGCCCAACCAGCAAGCCCTGAAAATTTGATGTTGATCGGATAAGTAGAAAAATATCTTAATATTTCACTTTTTGGAACGATAATTTTTGAAAAAATGAAATATTGAGATATTTTTTCTACTTACTTTATCAACATCAAATTCAGGGCTTTTGTATAGTTTAAGCAGAGATAGACCTTACTTAGATAATTTTTTTGTATACTCAAAAGAAAATTTTTAAAAATTTCAAAATTTTTTTTTTTAAATTTGTTCCAAGAACAAATCCAAAACTAATGCATATACAAAGAAATTATATCTATGCACTGTAAAGTTCTCCAGTATCTACATATGCCCTTGAAAATTTCCTCATCCACTTCGGCTCAAACAGATAAAAAAAAAAGACGTAATTCTTCATTTCAAAAAATCCAAAAAGTGGGCATTTGGACAACGCTGAGCACAAACTCAAAAATCGAAAAAATAATCAGTGCATTTTGTAGGTAATGGACCCATCTATGCATATTTCAAGTTTGAAGTCATTTCGAAAAAAATTCTGGAAGTTGATACGAAAAATGTCAAAAACATGGGTTTTGAAAAATTGAAAATTTTGAAAAAATGACTACAGACACAGAAAAACACCGGAAAACAACGTTTTAGAGGCCAAAAAAAGCTACAATTTGGTGTTTATAGGGTCAAAATCGGCTGATAATTCCGAATTTGATGTCCATTTTCAGGTGGGGGCTAAAATGGGGTCCCAAAATCTAAAATATTGGATCATGCCCTTAACGCCGATGTAGCGAATTGGGTCCGCGCCTGCATGGCTTGTCAACGCTCTAAGGTGCAAAGACACACTAAAGCTCCCTTGGGCTCCTTCTTGCCCCCTGGTCAACGTTTTGAAAGAGTTCACATCGACATTGTTGGACCTCTTCCACCTTCTCATGGCATGCGATATATCCTCACCTGTATCGATCGGTTCACTCGTTGGACTGAAGCTATCCCTCTCTCTGTGGCCACTGCCGAATCTATAGCTAAAGCCTTCTTGTTTCATTGGATCTCTCGGTTCGGAATTCCTCTCTCGGTCACGACGGATCGAGGTCGCGTTTTCGAATCCTTCCTCTGGAAAGATTTGATGCGCTTGCTGGGTTCTGAGAAGATCCATACCACCAGCTTCCATCCTATCTCGAACGGGATTTGTGAGAGGTTCCACCGTCAGCTTAAAGCCTCTCTCATGGCACATCCACAACCAGAACACTGGACTGAGGCTCTTCCTTTGGTTATGCTGGGTATACGCACGGCCGTTAAGGAGGATCTTCAGTGTTCAGCTGCAGAACTCGTTTATGGCTCTACACCTCGCCTGCCTGGTGAGTTCTTTTCTCAATCTTTCCCGCTTGCTACTGCAGACCCCACCCTGTATCTCACTCGCTTGAAACGCTGCGCCCTCTCATGGAGACCTACTCCGACCCGCCAGCAAAAGGTGCACTCTTACATTCCGAAAGATCTCTCTTCCTGTACCCATGTTCTAGTCAGGCATGACTCCCACCGTTCTCCCCTCCAACCCAAGTACGACGGGCCCTTTCCGGTTTTACTTCGGAAGGAGAAGTTCTTCAAAGTACAGCTTCCTACTCGTACCGAAGATATATCGATCGATCGTCTCAAACCTGCCTATTTTGAGGCGAACCCTCCGGACGTCCAGGCATCGGACTTGTTCCCTAAACCCATCCCGATTCCTCTGGATGCCCCACCTTCTTACCCTGTGCCAGATTCTCCACCTCCTTCATCTCCTCCCGACTCTTCACCTCCTTCAACTCCTACGGATTCACCACCTTCACCACTTCTCCCTCTCGACCCAGATCTACTTCCTTTCCCTCCTCCTCCTCTTCCTCTGCCGTCTCCTTCCACTTCTCCACCTCCTGCCTTGCCTTCCACAGGCAGCTCTCCTGCTGTTCCACTTCCTTCTCGCATCCCTCGTCCTCTTACTCGTTCTCTTTCTTGCGCGCTCGCCCACACTCCTACGTCTCCAATACAACCTCCCCGCTCTTGTCTGCGCCCAGTTTTGCAACCCACTTCGTCCGGAAATGTATCGAGCAGAGGCCGCAAGTTGCGGAGGCCGTTTCGCTTCCGCGATTGAAGCAACTGCGACCTCAGCTCTGCAGGGGGGTATATAGCGTGGATCCACTCTAGGTATATAACATATCATGCCAGAAATAAAAATTAAGAGATTACGCCCTAAAAGCTCCAACTAAGGCAGATCGGATTGTTCACCGAAATAGGCTCCACCCACACGCTAGCATTTTTCCGTTCTGAAGCTATCGTGAACATCTGAATGCGCGAAATGAAATCCGCATTTTAAAAAAAATAAAAACTAAACAATTAACCAAGGAATGCTGGCAATCTATTCCAAACAAAATTTATGAAACCAAACCAAGGTAAGGAACAAGGCAGAGTGGAATTTAAAATAGTATTAAGGCGGCAAGGCAAAAGTAAGCAATGATAGCCGACCTAAGACTGTAGGCTTAGGGTCGGGGAGCCGCAATAGTTTAGCAGAGAGGTATCAGCAAATCGGCTAGAGTTAGCACCTTAGAAGGCCTTACACAACAATAAAAATTAATTAGGGAGTGTTCATGCATGCCAGTGTAAAATTGGCAGTAAGCTTAAGTAGCGTTTGAAGCAATTAGCCAAACTTAGGAGTTAGAGGCTAGAGTAAGGAGAAAACTAGGTGGAGATTAGAAGTTGCATGTATCTTTAAGTATAATGTGGGAAATAACAGTTCGGAAGAAGGGCCAAGCTGGGTAATATAGCAGAGCAGCCCGGTGCTAGATTTAGGAACTTTAAATATATAATTTAGCATCAATATAGTAAATAGAGGTCGGGCTAGATTCTGTACATTTTATTATATAACCCTAGCGGCATGCACCTCACAGCAAGGAAGCCGCTGAGAGGCCAAGTTGCTATAGTAAAAAGTAGAGGCAGAATGTTCAAAATGTTAGATTTAAATATAATTTAACATCAATAAGTAAATAGAGGTCGGTTCCATTACTATATCTAACCCTAGCGGGCATGCACCTCACATAGCAGTTTGAAGGGTAATAGTAGCGCAGAGGTGAACAGCCCAAATCTCTCTCTCTCTCTAGTCAAAGAAGTTACAACGACATAGGCAATTTTTATATGTATATAGGTGTCTGTGTGAGACTCATACCAAATGTAATGCTGCTTTATGCGAATGTATATCAGGGAGGATCCTTTTCCTGCCTGTGTATGCATATACATAAAACAGCTCCTCCCAAACTAATAATCTTTTGTACTGTGTGAGACTCATATCAAATGTAATGCTGCTTCATGCGAATGTATATCAGGGAGGATCCTTTTCCTGCCTGTGTATGCATATACATAAAACAGCTCCTCCCAAACTAATAATCATTTGTACTACTATTCTACATAGGCTTCAGATTCTGTAGGAATTCTTCCTGCAGAATATGATTCATATGTGGAATAGTAATAACTAGGATTACCCTGTTCTAATGCCTTGTTGTTTTTGTTTTTTTTAGGACAGGGGTCCAACCCTAACTTGTGAATTAGCTGTAAGAAAATAAAACTTGTAAAGAACAAACCATTTCTCAATCAACCTTAAAGAAGCGGTCCTAAGCACCCCAGCTTCAATATATATATATATATATATATAAAAAAATAAAAAATATATATATATATATATATATATATATATATATATATATATATATATATATATATATATATATATATATATATATATCATATATATATATATATATATATATGCATGCTCTTTTGTTAGTTCCACTTCCTAACACTGCCTCTGTGTGGGGTATGAATTTTTCCAGCCACCTTCACATAGACACATATACCTATGCGTGTCTAGGGCCCCAGCACACACATATAGTCTGGAACATAATTTCACTGGTATATTGTTCAGGAATCCCTCCTTTTCATATTGGTTTTCTTTTGTCTTTTTTTTTTTTTTTGTCCTCCAATAAAATGGCTTTTTAGCCGTCCTTTTCCCCGCTTAATTTACCGCACTCATCTGTGTGGCTCCTGAAGATAGAAGCCATTTTCCCTGCAGACTCCACCGAGCTTCAAAGGTATAACCTATTGTTGGGTACCCTGCCAGTGGGCAACTTCTTGAAGGTAAGAAACGCTCTGACCACAGCATCCCGCTCTTCCTACCCCTTAACACTTCGCTAAAAGAGGTTTCTCTACTTACACTGCATACTCAACATTCATTCTATGGTAGGAGATATAATATAAGTTGTGAGAGCACTCCTGAAGTAGTAGGGTTATGATACTCTATAGGAGACAGGATCACCATTATATACTAAGAGCTGTTTTTTAAGGTAATGTATATCTCGAAACAGCTTGTGGAAATAAATACCCAATCGTATCGTATGGAGAGGTAAAGGCATAACTCCGGCAACTTTTTCAGTGTCAAATAAAGTTGCCTAATTACTTACCACAAATTCAATGAGCATTAAGTTTAGGCTCAATCATCAACTGATTACTACCGCCCTTTGTTATCCCTATGCTAGAGCCATTTGCTAAATGAAAGCTGACGCTGAGTGTCATGTACGTACCTATGACCTATATCTACTCTACATGGTTTATCTACTTTATTCTCCCATATTATAAATCTGTTACCTATCTACCGGTTCTGCCCCTAATTTACACCCACTGTCTAATCTAGCTCATATACTATACTGAGAATTAATCCTATTCCTCCTATACTTATATCAGGAAGCTTCTCAGTTTCTCCGCCTGGAGGACTAGACCTTGTTCCACGTGGCTCCCGATATTGATAGAGGAATATATGGATGTATGAACTAAAAGCCATAATAAAAGAGGATGTTAATCAGTCAGACTCATTCTAACGGGATTTCGGACGGGTATACACTACTCCGCTATAATTTAGAGCACTCCACTAAGGGGTTAAAAAACAACTACACCTAAACATAACTTAACCTACCACTCAATAACCATCCTTTCTCAATCGCCATAGAGTTCTATCAACGCGCATACTCGAGAGTCACGGACGGTACCATGATGGAGACTCAAGTTAGTTATTACTCTACTCACCGCGCTATTATCCTAGTAAGCATGTCACAAGGATAGTTAGTTTATATTCCAGTTATATACCATGCCACTCACCATCATCTATCAAAATAACATTACAGCAGCTATATCTCTATATGAGTGAGCGGATAACAAAAGAGACATCTAGGCATACACCCTGACTCGGCAAATCTGACCTTTTATTGATATGTTATTTCTGAAACTCTTTACCTAACAAGCTGACCTCACTAAACCTTAATAGAATACACAGGAGCTGAGATTTCTGCCTCCCTTAAGAATAATGGTTCATGTAGTTCCTTCACCGGTATTCTAATCTATATACTACTCCGATTCCTGTGCGTACTACGTGATAATACACGGTACTTATGTACAGCCATTGGTATCTTATAACGGTAGATACGTTTTCATTGCATACCCTTACAGACCATCTCCCTACATGAGTATTTATTACTGAGATGGGTTAAACAGTTGACTGCATGTATCATACATCAAATCCGATATTATCCGGCGCAGTATATTTTTGAAAAAAATTTTCACCTACTTTGGACTTATTCGGAATCTAAACAGCTACTGGTGGATTGGATTAATCACCATAACTATTATTTCTCCAAGGAAAACATCTCTACTTCTGCAGTAGGGCACATTTCGTGTTCATTACCTCCATTTCTTCTTCCCTACTCCACTTCTTCACTCTCCCTTAGCAGAATGGACTGTTCTCCATTTCTTTGAATACCTACTTGACTTTACAGTATTTATGTACTACGCAGTTAAGCCCTAAGACCTCAACAACATAGAGATCACATAGGTCCTCTCACCGAACCTTTATTAGCAGGTGCTCTCGACCATGCCTTAGCACACCTATATTATATACTACGATATATATATGACTACACATACCGGTAGAAGTGCTGAGATAAATCTAGCTCAGTTATATAGCTAGAGAGTAAGTTTTGATCTACAATGCTTTGAGTTGGGAAATCGTTCGACCTTTCACCCTAGAAGCAGTTGTGAGAGTCTGACTATTAACCTACTCATTACTACCTTGTCTACCTAAATGCTAACCCCTGTGGGGACATCGTAGCGCCCCCTGTATGGAGAATTTTGGGCTCATATCAAACGTACTCAGAATTACTATTTACCAGATCACTTACACCGTCCTCGCATCCTAAATCCTTTCACGTCCACCTCAGTGGTGCTTATAAGTATCATAAATTAATTTTATCTACATAAAATAGATCATGGTCGCGCGCCTTATCATAACCTAGATCCTGTATGCATCTTAGAGAGGTAATGTTTACTAAACAAGACTGCCGTGAATTTCACTCATTATATACTCAGGTAAACTATTTTATTAGTTCTTGATATGAAAACCTCTATTCGGTTATGGAATTCCACTCTAGCTTATACAATAATATAACTTATCCTAACAGTTGGAGTTCATCGAGATCACTTAGTCTTGACGAGGGCTATCTTTTTATATGTTGGTGACATTATAGCTATACGAACGACTCTTGACTTATAGCTTCCAACTCTGAAAGTGGAACACAAGGATAGTAACTATAACCTATGGAGTACCTTTCTGCTGTCTTCTCCAAACTAAACGAATACGGTATCCATATCAGCCCGGAGAAGTCCCTTTTCGGTGTACCCTCTCACGTTTCTTGGCCACACAGTCTCTTCTGAAGGTGTTCGCCCCCTTCAGGAACATGTTGCAGCCATTCGTGCTTTTCCTTTACCCGAGACGCAGAAGCAACTGAAGCAGTTTCTCGGGATGCTAAACTACTACCATCGCTTTCTACCTGCAGCAGCTGCTGTCCTTCGTCCTCTCACAGAGCTCCTCCGCCCGAAGAAAAGAGGTGTCTCCGTCAAGGTAGAGTGGACGTAAGAAGGTCGTATTGCTTTCACTTCTGAAAAAGACGCAATCGGACGACACTCTCCTTGTCCACCCACAGGATTCTGTACCAGCTCATCTTCAGGTTGATGCCTCCGATTTTGCGGTCAGAGGCGTCCTGCAGCAACACCTGAATGGTTCTTGGTCTCCTCTTGCCTTCTCGAAGAAGCTACAGCCTGCGGAAACCCGTTACAGCGCCTTCGGCAGAGAACTGCTCACAATCTACCTGGCAGTCAAACACTTCAGATGCTTTCTGGAAGGTCGGGAATCACATTCTCACAGATCACAAGCCGATCACCTTCACCATGGCATTTCGAAATGAACGACAGTCGCCGAGAGAAGCTCATCATTTGGAATATGTTTCTCAGTTTACGACAGCCATCCGCCACGTCCCAGGTATGGATAATCTCACGGCTGATGCACTTTCACGCATCGAGATTACCTCTATATCTTTACTCCCCAGCATCAACTACGAGGACATGGCTACTGCACAGTCATCAGAAAAACCCTCTCTTCCCCAGGACTCTTCTCTGCAACTCAGATGCATTTCTTTTCCGGGCATTCAGAAGAAATTCCTCTGTGACACGTCTACTGATGCTCCCCGTCCTTTCGTTCTTCCTGCACACCGCAAAACCTGTTTCTCTTGCTCTTCCCTTTCTTTCTCACCCCGGTATTGAGGCTTCTCAAAAGCTGATTACAGCCCCCTTTGTGTGGCCCGGCGTTAATACCGATGTAAGAAAGTGGACTCATGAATGCCTTCCTTATCAGCGTTCTAAGGTGCACCGACACACCACATGCAGCCCCTCTCGGGGAGTTTCTTCCCTTGGAGAACGTTTTGAGAAAGTACATATTGACAGACATTGTTTGTCCCCTTCCTCCTTCTGATGTGTATCAATATATCCTTACATGTATTGACCGCTTCACGCGCTGGCTAGAAGCCATTCCTCTCAAAACCGCCTCTGCCGAAGTCATATCTAAAGCTTTCATGACTTACTGGGTTTCGTGTTTCGGCGTGACCACTGATCAAGGTAGACAATTTGAATCTTTCCTTTGGAGAGATTTGATGCGCCTCCTGGGTTCTGAGCGCACCAGAATCACCAACTTTCATCCGGCTTCAAATGGGATTGTAGAAAGGTTTCACCGCCAGCTTAAGGCATCTTTGGCCGCTCACCTCCAGCATGAGCAATGGACTGAGGCTCTTCCTTTTGCATTTTTGGGCATGCTCTCCGCCCTCAAGGGAGATCTTCAATGCACAGCCGCCGAACTAGTCTATGGCTCTCCCGTACGCTTGCCAGGTGAATTCTTTTCTCAATCTTCCCCTTCACCTTTGTCGGATCCTCTCTCCTACCTCACCCGTTTGAAGAACTGTGCTGTGCCATGGAAACCGTCACCTTTCAGACACCAAAGGATGCACTCTTATGTTCCGAGAGAACTGGCAACATGCACCCATGTTTTCGTTCGTCACGACGCTCACAAGACTGCTCTACAGCCTCAGTATGACAACCCTTTTAAAGTCTTGAGCATGGCAGTGAAATTCTTCACCATTCAACGCCCTACGCGAACAGAGGTCGTCTGCATCGACCATCTAAAGCCAGCTTTCTTAGAGGCCGACCCTCCGGAACCTTCCAACTTTCCACCACCTCCAGGCATTCCGTTCCCTACTTCCCTTTCCCCCTCTGCATTCCCTTCTCCACCTTAACCTCCTTTGTTTTCTCCTGATTCTCCGCCTTCTTTTCCTTCAACACCTCCAGTACAGTAGCCTGTTTCTTCACTTCCTTATGCAAATGTCTTTCGCTTCACTTTGTATTTGTGTTGTTCTCTCTGATAGGAAGTTTGATACCAATTTCTTTAAATTAGTGGGGATATTTGATTTGATTATTTTGCGAATTAGGTTGTGTCTGGGAACTGTGTCAAAAGTTTTGTTTATATCAATTGCTATTAGTAATGTAATGTTTTATGTGTGGGCCCCAAAATTTAAGCCGTTTACTATTGGTTGTATGATGTTTGTGAGAGCTATTGTGGTTGAGTGGTTTTGTTGGAAGCCATGTTAAAACTTTTGTTTGGGGATTTATGGTTTTATTTTATTCAATATGAGCTTTTCTAGTAGTTTACACAGAGTGGATAGTAGTGAGATTGGGTGGTACGAAGAGAGATTTGAGGGGTCTTTTCCTAGTTTGTTTATTCCAGTGAGATTAGTGTGTTCGGAAGAACATGCCTTTTTTTTAAAAACGATTGTGTAAGAAAAAGCTAAATTGAGTGTCGCTCATGAAAAACTGGATAATTGATAACTCCACCCTTTTCAAGAAGAGTGTGAGATTGAGTAGAACTACCTCATTTATGCGATGCAAATTCCATACAAGGATCAATGAACAATAGTCCTATATAGAACAAGCAACTAGGGTGGTGTGAAGAAATCGTGAATACGCCCCATGACACCTAACCTTTTAGGAACTCGATTATGTAATGAGAAAAACAATGTGATCCTTCCAAAAAGGTTCACGAGAAATACCAACAAATATTTAGAACAGGGGAAGAATTTATGGCTCGATTTGCATGCTTTCGAAGATGTAAAAGTTGTGTGAATGGTTATATCGAGAAGACAGATTAAATAACCGAGTTTTTGATCAATTGAAAACAACCAAGTTTCCTATTGGATATATATATATATGCAAATAAGATGTCAGAGGTCAGTACTTGCTTCACTTATAAGAAAATAGGAGATTACAGAAAGAAGGATTGATAACGATAGAGGGGGAAATTTTGAAACCAAAGATTTGAACCACTCTATCAAAAGCTTCCAAAATATGTGTCACAGCAAAAGATTCACCCAAATACCGAAAATACGAGGACCAATTATTATGAATGAGAAACAAGCGTTTTGTTCATATCGAGCGTTATGCGAAAGACATATTGATGACATTATTAGATGATTCGAGATGTATTCAAATAGCCAGATAGATTTGAAAATTTTAAAAAAAAAAAAAAAAAAAAAAATCAGAGGTTAAAGCGATAGGACGAAAGTTAAGTTTGGGGGTTGCGAGCAGGGCTGCGGAGCCGGCAAATTTTTTTCCGGCTCCGACTCCAGCTCCGGCATTTTAAAAATACTCGACTCCGACTCCAGCATTTTAAAATTGTTCGACTCCGGCTCCTAGTTATTATTCCTTCTCAATTGCACTCATGAAATCATTAATTCTCAGTTACAAAATTTTTATGGTATGATGAAATTGAATGTTTTTAATGACATCTTTATTAACTTAGAAAATATTTTATAGAAAATAAGATTTTTGAGAAATACAGAAAAAGAATAATTCACTTTCTTGCTAAATTTTAATATAATTCCTCTTTGAACGATTACTTTACGTAATATAATTTTATTAAAAAGAATATATATATATATATATTAATATATTATTATATTATATATATATTTATTATATATATATATATATATATATATATATATATATATATTTATATATATATATATATATATTATTGTTATAATATATATATATATATATATATTATATTTATATATATATATATATCCTGTACTAATAAAATTAATAATTACTTAATTTTGTACTTACCGGAGCCGGAGCTGCGTCTTTTTTTGCGGCTTCGACTCCAGGCCCTCCTCAGGACCGGCTCCTGACCTCCCAAAGATTTCGGCTCTGGCTCCAGCACCTCAAAAAATTTCGGCTCCCCCTCCACAGACCTGGTTCTGAGGGTCCCATTTTTCGGCACAGGTGGAGTAAGTGGACGTTTCCAGAAAGGAAGGTAGAAGTCGATATAGGGTGAGACGGAATAAGGTCAAAGCGGATATAGGTTGAAACGGAATAGTTTCCCAATGCAGGGTGCAAGCCCGGAAGCTCAGACTTTATAAACCACGGGAGGGATACCTTGTAAAGATTGTATGATTCTTAAGTGTTATTCTCAGAGCTAGTACAATCAAATCAATTGAAGGAATTACATAGGAGGCATAAGTGAGTTTGGAAGGGGTAGGTTGGGAGAAAGGAATAGCTTTAGAACCAAAAGCAATTTAAGGCTTGAGAAAACGAGTTTAGCATTAGTAAAAAAGTACGATAGCAGTTGGCACAACTGCTATCGTACTTGGAAGGAAGAAACATGGAAGAAACAAGAGGGGAAGAACTTGAAGCAGTTTTATTTCACATTTCTTGTAAAGTGCCATATAAAGAGCGTAAATAAGATCAGGAAATGGAAAGAGTATTATTATAATGAAATAAAA
>JABUQX010055094.1:45000-60000 GCA_015478945.1 Trachelipus rathkii
TTCCCCTGGGTCAAGCCCAAAACCCCGCCATTCACTCCTATTATGTACAATTCTTCTCGCTTGGACCCAATTCATATTCCTTTCCTTCAGACACTCTTCCAGCCGGCCGATTCCCAACACATTCACCTCTATTTAATCACTTAACCAACCGACTATCATATATCCTTTCCATATGACCAACCATCTCAATATACTCTCATTCACGCATTTCTTCACACCACACAGTTCCCTATGTTCATTCCTCATTTTATCAATTCTTCTCTCACCAACATGATTTCACATTGCGGACACTCTTCAGTGCTCACCCACCATAATAATAATAATAATAATAATAATAATAATAATAATAATAATAATAATAATAATAATAATATTTTCCTCTTTACTAGTAGAAAGGAAATTTAACCCACAAGGTCTCTCAAATGGACGTCTGCCCTTCAGGAGTTAAATTCTTTTTAATAGTTTAACTTAAATCACTTTTGCCTAAAGTTAAAAAAATAAAGTCGACGATATTGAGGCGTAGATTAAAATAGTTTTGTTCAAATATATATAATAGCTAAATCTGAATAATCTAAAAAGTAAATATTTCAATAAAATTCTTTAAATGATACTACAATTTTAAGGGGCGTCCAGCCCGAACGCAAAGTTGCTCGTTGATTGCGAGCGGGGGCAGTAGGACATTCAAAATGACCGAGTCGTTAAGCATAGCGTCGTGGCGTATTTTAGGTTCGGTGTGGCAGTCTCATTAAAAATGTTATGAAATTGAATTAATATACACTACACAACGGCACTCGCAATAAACGACCGGCTTTACGTCTCGTATGGCAGCGCCGTTAAAAAAAGTAGAAAGAAACCTCAACAACTATAATGGATTTCAAAAGAATAAGAAAGATAATAGTTAAATAGCAGCACAAGCATCTTTGCAGACGACTATAGGTATTTAATGCTCCAATGCCAAGCACTTCCATTGGCAATAATTGTAGAAAAGCTGATGGAAATTTTATTGGGTAATCTAACCTAGAATCTGAAGTATATTTTAGAAGGAAAAGAACAATGTAATAGTTGTTTAGCTATCAAGAATCTCCCTAAATTAAGAATTATTGATCCAGTTGATGTCTACAAATTATGAAATACAAGATGTCCAAATAAAATAGAAAGGCGTTAAGTTTTTCCAATAAAATGATATACAGTATGCCAAGATGCACGAGAAAACTTTCCAAACTAAATCAGGAACAGTAAGCAAAGTGCAAGCAAACATTTACAATGCTCCTGAATTTTCAAATACCATTACCTTGAAAAATAACTCTGGTCATTTCTCAATAAGCCTCTGAAAAACTATTTCCTTTGAGAAAATAAACAATGTGCAGCCTATTAATTATAAGAGGAAAACTGCTGATTGAAAGCGAAGGAAGCCAGAAAAGCCAATAATTATGCCGTTCAAACTACCACGCTTATTGTTCTAATAAGGAATATTGTGCAAGAATACAACTGGCCGATCAATGTCTTTATAAGACGAATTCACATTGCAAAAATTGAGTAGAGCGACATGTTCATGAAAAGAAATCACCAATTTATTCACAAGATGGGTATGACAAAGCAATATGAGTGAATATGCTACTCAGGTCTTAGGTTACACTTCATGCCCAACGGAAAATATTATAACTAAAACTTACACAAATATACAACACTTCGGATACTGTAATGAGTAAAATATTATGGAAGACAATACTAACGACAAACACAAACAAACAAATAAAATTAATAAATAAATAAATAATAATCCATTTTTATCTCAAACATCTAGCAAGCTGCGTTCATTTATAAAATGAATATAATTTTATTTTCCTTCAGTGGCGTACAATTACTATCATAATTACAATGCAATTAATATTTCAATAAATAAAAATTTACCTTATATTAAGAACTGACAAACTGTCTCCAGAAACCTGAATTCAATAAGTTTACCAACCATTGTAAAATACTTCATAGGGTCTGCTATGCACAAAGATTATCAGTAGAAATCACGCTTGTGATGTTCCAAGTCCCAACCTATCTCCTCTAATAATTATGGTTTTATTTATGGTTTCCCATTTAAATCGATTGTAAAATTTTCCCTACCTTATCCCGTATTGTCTTTCTACACTTTACTTCTAATCAATTTAGTTCAGAACCAAGTTTATTGGACAACTTTTCTTTAGTTTGCTATGTGAACCGTTTTCCTTTGATCAAATATTCGCAAATCATGTCTCTCAGATTTGAGTGAAGTTAATCTCAGCTTATAAGAAAAAGTTTTGAGGTTATTGTCAGTGGAATCCTATCACTAATTCTTGGACACCATATTCATGAACACACTTTTAAGTATCAACATACAGATCTAATAATTTAAATTGGCTATTCTGCAAATTTCTTGATACACACACAATCTCATATGCTTAAGCGCATATACAAAGCAAATTTGAATACTGTATATAAATAATCTATTTTATAAACAATTTTTTAGGGGAAAATTAAGTTTATGAGAACAGTATTAAAAAGCAAAGTTCGTAGAGATTTTCAGAATTTAAAACCTATATCCTCATCAGAGCAATGTCTATCAAAACTTTATGAAAATATAAAAAGCTATTTAAATATATATATATATATATATATATATATATATATATATAATATATATATATTAATAATATATATAATATATATATATTAGGTAGTACTTATATTATACTATATATATACATTAATATTATATATATATATATATATATATATATTAATATTGATAATATATAATATAATATATATATATATATATAAAATCTGCAAAAAAAATTATCGATTTAGCAAATTAAATATTATAATAAATATTTTTACATGGAAACGTTTGAATAAGCAATCAAAGTGCTGTAAGCAAACCTCTAGAAACATCACTCGTTATACAAGCCACAGTGTCTTTTAAGCCTGATGGTGATTCATAGTTTGATAAAGTATGTTTTACAATAGTGTGATCAGATTTTTTGTTTCTGAAATCTATATTTATTTTTGGAAGTGATGGAATACTTCTTGATTTTGGAAAATTCAAAGTACAAGAACTTTGTCTTTCGGAAGGGGATATGTGAATTGGCGTAAAACTCTCTATACTATTTGATGAAGGACTTTTATTTATTGAAATTTTTCCACTCTTGGGTCTAGTCAAAACACTGTCATTATAATATAGTCCTTCTTTTCCTTCATCGCTTGATGAAGAACGTAAACTGTACATATTGTTCTTGTATTTGTTCATGTGGTCATCTTTCTGGAAATTTTGTTTACCTTCAATATTAACAGATCTTGAGGACTGAAAGGATTCGTCTTGAGCTCCTGATTTGGTACTGTGCAAGGAGAGGTGACCTGGGGAGTCCTGTGGGGAAGTAAAACAACTCGCTTCACTCTCATAACTTAATGATGCACTTGTTAATGAAACAGGTGAAGAAGGAAACCCAGAATCCTGCCCTTCCATTTGCCAATCCCAATGATAATTCATATCCTCCGAAAGAACCCTTTCCGAGTTTTTATTAACTGAACTTTTCTGACCCGAGTCATACTTTTGCCCACATTTCACATGGGCATCACAATTTGAATTGTTCATATCAGAAGCATTTTTTAAAGAATGACAATAAATGCATGTTGATGTAACTTTATCCGATTCACCAATATATGAGCGGCCAGTCTGTGTTCCAGCATCAATAACACTAACATCAGATGAAAAAGGATAATATATTTTATCTTTTTCCTTTCCTTCCTCAGTATCATGTTCAGATGTACTTGAAAATTTATAGTTTCTGTCATTATTGCCTGTCATCTCATTATGTACAGGAAATATACGATTTTGGTTTTTTCTCTTGTCAACGAGGCAAGTGCAAGTTGGACAGTGTTTTCCATTTCGTTCCGATTCTCTTTCTTTTAAAATTGCTGCCATTATTGAAGCAGATACAACGTCAGCTGATTCTTCTTTATCTTCATCTTCATTACCTTTTAATATATATATTATAGTATATTTATATATATATATAATATATATATATAATTATTATATATATATACTATTAATTATATATAAAAATAGTATATATATATATATATATACGGTGATATAATACTATATATATAAGTATGTAGTATATATATATATACTACTATATATATATATATATATATATATATATATTATATATATTATAGGAAAAGCATGCAAACGAAAACACATTCATTTTTAGCAGACGTTTAGTATTAATTTTAATACATTTTCAATGCAAAAATAAAATGAACAAAAAAAGTTAATATAAATTTAAAGAAATATCCATCCATAACTTTTCTATTCTCCATGCTTCTCTACTGACGAAGAACTTAAAATTTTAGAGTCCTTATACATAAAAACACTTAAACCAACACTTAATATCCATAATTCTTCCTTGGGACTTCAAATTGCTTGACCAGTTTTCTTTTTTCTTTCTTGCTTTCTCTCTCTCCATTTTCTCCTTTCTTTTTATTGTCTTTTCTATTCCTTCCCCTAGTCATTTATATTTTCAGTTTTTTTGTTAGTAATCTTTTATTTATTTATTATCGCTTTATTAAATTTTATACTTCACACTATTTTGAATTTTTACTATTAATTTTTTTTATTTTTTAAGTAATTTATTTTGTTAACTGTATATTACTAGCTTTTTTTGTTCATTCTATTTTTTGGCATTGAAAATATATTAACATTAATATGAAGCGTCTGCTAATATATATACGGTATATACGGTATATATATATATATATATATATATATAATACTAAGTATATAGTATAGTATATAATATATATGATTATATAGTACTATATAGTATATAATAGGTATATATATATATATTATATATATATATATATATATATATATATATTTACTTACTTTCACCTATATAAGAATAAACAAGATTATTGCTTCACAAATTTTTTTTTAGCTTTCCTTAATGGGATGGCCCTTGTAATTACTATAAAAGAGGGAGTAAAAAAAATCCTAACACTAATTCTATAATGAAAATGATGATAAAGTAAGAGCTATAAACCAAACATTCTGATTATACGAATCCTAATGTCACTGATATAAAAAGGTTGAAAAAAGAAAAACTAAGAAACATTAAACTAAGGTGGATAATTTAATGGAAAAAAAAGGCCTTTGTTAATAAGAATCACCAAGGGTGAAGACGTATATCATTAGTTAGAAAGAAATCTCTTTGTGAGTAAGTCTCACACTTTAACGAACATCTCGCTAAGCTAAAAAACAAAACGACAAAAGAAAGTTTATTGATCTCATACACAGGTGATTGCTGACTTGATGACATGCAGATTAGTCTTGTGAGAACATGGTCTCTTATAAGTAATGATATATAGAGCAGGTAAAACAAGTAAAAGCTCAGGATAAAAAGTTATGTAAACAGACAATAATAAACTCAAGGTTTACCTAAAAACAACCGATATAATTAATAAATAAATCCACTAGTCTCATATGTGCATGTTCATAAAAATGTATTCATAAAGATAGCATCTAAGCTTAAATATAATAGGGGTAATAGTAGTAGTAATAATAAAAAAGGTAGAGGCTGGTGGCGTGCCTCTGTTTCTGAGAAAGAACAATTCATGTGCTCTTTTCTTTATACCAATACTTACGGACACCAACACCCTCAGTAAGGACACCTCTTCTTGACGCTGTGACTTTTTGTCAAGCTTCTGACCATATGCTTCGGTTGTGGTTGACATCTCGAATATTATCATATTTTCCTAAATGCCATTCTATCATAAGCATACTCAAAGCCGATTCTTCTCTAACCTCGAACTTCACAAAGGATCGGTAAAAACATTTCCAGACAATTCCAAGACGAGAGATGGGAATGAGTGCATCGGCTACATTTCCAGACACTGCCTTGTCATATTCACTTCCATCGAAGTTTGTCTATATTTACAGCAAAGTTAGTGACGATATTATCTGGTCATCTCCAAGATATCTGCCCTCAATATGGACGGACCTCACATCTTCATATCGGATACAAAGAGTCACTTACACTTCAAAACAGATCAAGAAACATTTTGTTTTTGTTTTTACAATCCAGAAGTACCTTATTCATCTACATACATGTAAGTTTTGGAATTTTCCCCCCCGAGTCTCTTCCAATATTGGTGTCACATCAAAAAATGAGCAGGCAGACAATGCAGCTCTCCAGAGAGGCACCTCTAGGAGGAAGACCTTCAAAGCGAACACATCCCAGCAACCTATTACTATGCCATCCTTAAGAAAGCTTTCAATGAATGCCAGCAGCAATGCTGGAGGGAAGACTCCCGAGGAGCCGAATACAATCGGTGAAGCCACTCACTGGTAGTTGGTCTATTACATGGTTAGAAAGTTGCCAGCGGGAAGTAACCATGGCCCAACTACGTACATCCCATACACACACTTTATACATGGTTGCTACATGTCGAGAAAGGCCCCCTCGACCTGTCAGTTCTGTCAGTCTCAAATTCCTAGTTCACCACATCCTGGTGGGGTGTGCTGTCTTTACGACCCCTAAAAATAAGCTTTACTCTGCTTTACAAAACATCCCCTGCAAGAATCTCCAATTTTTTGCTCAGATTTTATTTTTGTCTTTTTATGGAAACTGAAACTGCTATTTAACATTTAATGCAAACAAGTCGTCAATTACTTGCGATGAGTCTAGTTTTTGTCACTGGTTATGGATTTCCGTCCCAGTATCGGTGTATTTACAGAGTGCAGTGGCAACACCTGTACACCTTATAAAAAAAAATAAATGGAACCTGTAATGAGAGTGAAAGAGAACGAACACTGGTAAAAGGGACCATTTAACGACTTGTATACAGAAAACTAAAGATGAATGATGAATAGCTAAAAACCCGATAGGAAATATCAAGAAATTATAATATCTCTTTCAAGATTTTCAGTTAGTTTAGAATCTTTCTAGATGATTTAAGGTTAGGTAAGGTTAAGTAATTGCAGTCTTTCAAATTTACCTTTGTATTCATCGACGGAATATACCATGGCTGTAGGAGGGAATGTTGAGATAGGAACTTTGATAATTTTCTTTTCTGTCTTCGGTGTTTTTGTCTGGCCTGACTCACAGTTTTGAATTCTTTGGTGAAACTCAGAAGGTATCTGTTTATATATATATATATATATATATATATATATATATATATATATTGATACTATATATGTATATATATATATATAGTATATAATAACTATATAATAGTATATATATATATATATATATATATATATATATAGTTTCTTTCTTTCTTTCTTCACCTAACCTTATTTTCGCCAAGATTGGGAGTAAGGGAAGCGCTACAAGCATCGGAAAAGAAAAGCAGTAGGCGAGTATGACAAATGTCGAAAGAAAGCCCAGCCTTCCGGCCCCCTTACTAACATTAGTTATGAAAAAAAAAAGCCCCCCCTTTACCGTCACACCGGAACAGAAAAATTC
Organism: Trachelipus rathkii; assembly: GCA_015478945.1. NCBI lineage: Eukaryota > Metazoa > Arthropoda > Malacostraca > Isopoda > Trachelipodidae > Trachelipus > Trachelipus rathkii. Next base: position 52,518 of record JABUQX010055094.1, read on the forward strand.
ACCCTAAAGCTTCATGGGACCGCGATGGACCGTCTCAACTATGGTAAATCGTCAATGGTGGTTCATCCCTTGGGCCGAGGTGGGCCAGCAACACTGAACGCATGCCCCCATACAAAACCCCGCATTCTCTCCCTATCATGCACCTTTATTCTCGCCTCTGCCAAACTCACATTTCTCTCTTCAGACATTCTTATCACCGACTCAATCCACTTTCTCTCGGTCTCAATTAAATATATATGATATATTATGTAATATGATATATAGTATATATATAGTATATTATATATATATATATTATATATATATATATATATATATTATATATATTTATATAGTATATATATATATATATAGTATATTATATATAAATATATAACATATATTATATATATATATATATATATATATATATAGTATATATATTTATATATATTTATATTATAGTATATATATATATATATACAATATATATTATGTATATATATAGTATACTTGTCCGAGAAGTAACATATATGCCCGAATAATGCTCCATTATAAGAATCTGCCAGATTTTTTAAGTACTGAAGCGCATTTAGAAGGCTGCCCCATCTTTCAAATTTCCTTCAACAACCTTTTGTAGATGGCTTAAGAATCAGCCTATCATCATTGTTATGAAGAATGGAATCGTACCTGATCAAAAGAATGAGAAATGGAAAAGTTAGGTGTTTTTGAATATAAAAGAAGTTGAGATTTAAAAGAGTTCAAGTTAACAAGGTTTGAGGCTGCTATCCCAATACTACATTCAGAATCCAAATCAAAGTCAATTTAAGTGAAGCTCAATCTTAAACCAAAGAGAAAATAAAAAATTAATTATTGATAATTTCACAATGTATGTATGTGCAGTATGTGTATTAGGTTCTGAAATTCCTGAATTGAAATGAAACGATAAATAGCTGTACCCTAAATTAAAAAAAAAAAAGATTTTAAAGTTAGTGTGCAATAATTAATCAATTAAACATTAACAGTGTGAGTTATGTTTTAGCTTCAAAAATATAGTACAATCTATACAAGATTGTTACTGATAGTGGTACAACAGGAAAATTATTCCTTACACAAAAAAAATAAATTTATATGAAACCTTACTTTCCTCCATTTTAAAAGGCTATTACTAAAGAAAGTTTTAAATACATTTAGCATTTTGCAATTTATATATAAAACCAATTTAAAGTAGATTTTACTTACATTATTAATTTTTGGAGATAAATAATGGGCTGGATTGCATTGTAGTAGCTGCAATGCCAAATTCAAATCATTTTTATAGCGTGTCTGTGAAAAGATAGTAAATATATACTATAAAAATAATGTCAATTATACTAGTCTGTACCTGATAAATTAGCTTTGTTATTTTATTGAATATTTATAAATCTCTATCTTTGTATGTAATGAAGTAAAAATGAATATAAAACTTAACAAAATCATGCAATTTCAAAATGAATTGTTATGGTTATCTATTTCTACCATAGATACTATAATTGGCATATACTAAAGACAAAACAAAATCTACCAGAGTAGAAAAATACAGTTTCAATTTATGGGACATGCAAAATATAAATATTATAATTCAACGGTTGACATTTTCAATGCTTGTCATCAAATGACATTTAGTAAAATGTCAGCTACAATATACCATAAGAGTGCTTACAAACCAATGTAAAATTATGATTTAAGAAACTTTAATTTTAAATATAAAAAATGTTAAAACAATATCTAAATTTTTTTTTTACAGAATTTGGCCTAAATATAATTAATATGATTTTATAATTTGAATTTCTATATAATGTGCTGAGAATCAATAAAAGACTTACATTTTCTGTGCTTAAAGCATTGACTGTGTGTCCTGCATTTACAACTGAAGTCTTTAAACTTTCAATGTCTTCCATTAACCTGACTTTTTCACTTTCGCAACGATCAACCAGTTTTAATAATTTATCTTCAAGACCCTGATTAACTTTCTGAAGACGCTTATGAGATTCTAACAACCTTTAAACAGAAAGAAAAAAGGCAAGAATTATCAATCAATCTTGTTTGCAGTGTATTTTTTATGCTGTTTATTTGATAAGTAATCCTATATTAGTGAATTATAGATTATAAATTATAAATGAGAATAATAATAAAGAATAAAAATAAATTTCTTTAACACAAATAATTTTATAAAGAAAACCTTATAAACAATCAGACAGTATTAGACTTTAATTTATAATTTATTTTTTATTCTTTTTTACTTTGATGTAATAAACTGGTAATAAAAAATCTCTACAGTTTTGACACTTATCAATATATTTCTTATAAAATATATAATTATGATTCTTTTTATGTTGTAATATCTTAATACATAATTACTTTAATAGATTAGTTTCTGCTTTTGCTTCTTCTTCCCTTCTACTAATAAACTTTTACAGACTTATGTGAAGGAAATAAATATTTCCTAAAGCTAATTACAATTTAAAATTCTAGAAGTTTATCCTGACCCCATTAAAAGCTAATTAAAATTATAATGAATTCTAGAAGTTAAGCTTGAACACTAATTTTTTTTTTGGGGGCTTAAGTAAGAAAAGCATTAATAATGATAAATAATACTAATTAATTATTTTGATTCACAATAAGAACTATCATTTAAGAAAATGTTGAAGTTGAAATGTAGATAAAAAATATTTTAAAAGTCTTAATATATAGTGCACGGAAAAATATATTACCTTAAACTAATATTTCTCCTTTTATTTACTATAGCTATATATACTTTTTTAATCTTATATTATTTTATTCTCTCTCTTATGATACGTAATTTCTTCATTAATTTTTTCATATTTCCTTCATATTTCTTTATATATCTTTATATTTCTTTTATTTTTATTTATTTATTTATATTTTTTTATTTTATTCTTATTATCTTTTTATATTATTTTTCTCATTAAATTATATATTAATATATATATATATATATTATATATATATTATATATATATATTATAATAATATAGAATTTATTTATGATATCCTCACATTTTTACCATTTTTATATATATTAAAATAAATCTATTATAAATAATAATATAAAATTAAATTATATATTTAAATACGTATATAAATATTCATAAAGTTAAAAAATACAAATTAATAGCAAAACAAGAGCAAGAAATATAGTAAAATCTATTCATCAATTATACTTAGTATTGAAATTAACAATCATTATAGCGACTTTGAGAATATATAAAACTAATATTTTTTATCATACATTTATTTTATACACATTATCAGGACTGAACAGTATTGGCACAGTTTAACCAAACATTATCAGAGTAGGAAAATGCTTCTCAGAAATATTTCTGTAATTTATAAAATTAAACTATATATTTTTTTTTAAAAGAGTCAAAAAAAAAAAGAACTCTAAAGAGTCAGGAAAAAAAACTCACCATCTTTATATTAACTGAGTATAATTAAGAACACTATGAGGATTAATTCTCGTATCTCAATTCACAATTAAAGGAGCTTAAACAGATTTTATGCATCGAGTTGTCTCTGCCAAACTCACCCATCACCGAGCAAACGGTTAGTGATGTATTATTAATAGTTGCTACCTTAGTTGGAATGTATTTAGCTTGGACTCGTGTTGATGTTATTTAGATTGTATGATGGATCATGAGCGCTTTAATTAATCCTTATGATATAACAGGACTAAAAGAGATAGCTATTTAATAAAGTTAGTGACGCAGTAATTCGACAATTTGAAAATGCTATATACTAATATAACAATTTATTAGGTTTCATGAGCTAGTTAGCGTATTAAAGACCATATTAAACATTCTAGACAGAGAAGGTAACGAAGATCATATAATCATTAGTCACTTTTAATATTAGCTTACTATGTTATTTATATATGACTTTATTCATCTTAATTTATTATAATGTTTGAGTTATTAAAAATTCACTTATCTGAGTATAATTGAAACATCTTTAATCTTATTTATATGGGAAGTATATTAATTGATAGTCATATGATGACTTTACATAATCTAAATTCACTTTGTATATCTAAAGACTGCGAAACCGCAGCTCAGCGATAGCCTGTGATACTATATTACTGTTCCTTTTACGATATCCTCTCTTCGAAGTCGTTTCTATGCAGACGTCCTTATCCTATATTCGAGGCATATGATACTGCGGTGAACAATTTATTATACTTATGATTCATAGTTAGATTATAGGAGTATCGTAATGACTCCAATACTTGAGAAGTCCATTGCCTCAGGTTTCCATACCTATTTCCTGAGGGCTCTCAGGGTAATGGTTATAGTGTGATGAACGTATATTAGGGTAAGAAAGCGTTAATGAGAGAGGACATGCCAAATTTTACTTCATGATGTGTATGCGTATATAGATACTGTATGCTGTGGTATGTGCAAATTTAATAAGACATGTAAACAGTTATCGTAAAATTGCTAACGTTAAGTAGGTTAGGTTAGGTTAGGTTTAGGTTATTTTTTATTTATAGTATTTTTTTTTTAAAGAAAACGGTTTGTATCTCCTGCATTGGCCCTATTCTAGGAGTGGAACGTCTCCAGGTAATTACTACCATAGGATCCGGACGAAGGATGCGAAGCTATACTCCCTTGCTTGCGACTCTGGTTTGCTCTGCAGCTTTGTTAGGCCAAGGTTCGGTTACGGTTTAGTAGTTAGATTGTTCATGTCAGTTAATCGTGAATGTCTGTGTGTGAATTCTCAGCAACCTGTAGTATGTGGTACCATAAAGCCAATTTTCCCAAGGTTGTGATGTAGTTCCTCAAATAGTGGTTCTCGCTCTTACACCTGCTTTGATTCTAACCACACTCTTAAATTCGTGATTTCTGTAATTCTGACTCTAGCTACACTGTGTTCTAGACTCTGTAGTCTACACTGTATTCTAGACTCTGTAGTCTACACTGTGTTCTAGACTTCTGTAGTCTACACTGTGTTCTAGACTCTGTAGTCTACACTGTGTTCTAGACTTTGTATTCTACACTGTGTTCTAGATTCTGTAGTCTACACTTGCGAGTGTTAAGATCACCAAGTGTTAAGAAAAACACATGGTTTGCCAAAGAGTATCTTCTCTCTCATATATGAATATATTCAACATCTAAACTGGGCATTATTTCTTTGTCGATGTTTTACTTTAATGTTCTCTGTCTATTCTATACTGGTCCATTAGAATGTTTTCAGGTTTGAGGAACTCATTGGTTGTTATGATATTAACACACCACGATAAAAATTCTACATCTGTAGACTCAAACCTTATCATTAAGCCGACGCTTTCATCGATTTTTAGGGCCTAAACAGCGCTCAGATTTCTGAGTGTCTCACCTATTGATGAGCGAAGTATCGGATAAGTATGACACTCTTAACAGAAAAAAACAATTACACATGATGTTTTTTGTAGACTCTGAGAGTCGATGTCAGCATTCATAAGCTTTATATATCAGTGGTCACACAAAAAATTTATATATAAATATATAATCATTGATGTTTGAAGACAGAAGCCTACTTAGTTTGTTTAAATATTATAGTACATCTAGTGTATTTATATTCTATATCTCATATATAATAATATTATATATATATAGCTCTTGTAGAATTCTACTACTATTATTATAAAACATTAATCTTAATATTATATATATTATACTCATCGCGCGTTTTTACGGGGGAAGCACAGGAACGGCCGGGCCTCCTCTAAAATAATAATAGCACAAGACTAATGGATACACATAGAAATTAGTGTATCCACAAATTTCACTATTTAAATACTCATTAAAATAATGTTTATATTATGTTATTCCCGCGCTATATCGAGTATAATTATATACATTACACGCTATTCATTTTAGTCTGCTCTTTGCGAAGAATATATTTTTTAAGTTCTGCATTTGTAGTTTTAACATTGTTAATGTAACGTTGTTCCGCCTTCAAGAATTCTGGTATAACTATATCGCTTTCAAAACACTGGTTGTCATGGGCAACGCGGTAACAAGAACTTTAGTCTTTAGTCACTCTTTACTAAATTTCGTGTATTTCTTGCTTTTGTTGAGGAGTTTGTACACAAACAGCCTCTCTCCTTCTGGAAGATCCTTAAAATTTTTAAAAAAAAATTAAATAAAAAAAAAATTATTTACACTATTATAAATATGGTATAACTATATATATTACTTTATAGAGAGAGACGAAGGAGGAGATGAGAGGAGATGAGAGGAGAGAGAGAGAGCACGAGAGAGAGAGAGGAGAGAGATGAAGGAGAGGAGAGGAGAAGAGAGATGTAGAGACGACCGAGATGAGAGAGAGAAGACGATGTAAGAAAGAGAGAGATGATGATGAGAAGAGAGAGAAAACGCAAGAAGAGAGAGACGAGAATTGGGAGAAGAGAGGACAAAGGGATGAGTAGATGCAGAGAGTTATGAGAGAGACGCAGAAGACAGAGAGAGAGAGAGAGAAAGAATGAAGAGAGAGAAGAAATAGTTTTTATTTAATTTATTTATATTTATTGCCGAGAAATAAAGGTTGGGATCGATACGCATGACAATGGAGAGAGAGAGCATGAAGTGGATGGCACGAGAGAGAGAGACGACCCGAGAGACCTAGACGTTAGACGAGCAGAGGAAGAGAGAGAGAGAGAGGTATGTAGACTTCGGGCGGTAGAGAATGTGAAAAACAAAGAAAGAGATTAAAACAGATACATGAGGAGGAAAAGAGGGGGAGAAAAAAAGGGAGAGAGAAGGGAGGGAGGGGAAAAAATCAAGAAAAAAACAACCGAATAGGGGAGCAGTAGTAGACTGAGCAGTAGAGAGAGATGTAGATCACGAGAGAAGAGAGAGAAGAGAGAGGAGAGAAGAAGCACGATCGAGAGAAGGATCATTGAGAGAGAGGACGGAGGATCACGAGAGTCTAAGAGAGAGACTAGTAAGGAGAGAGAGAAGAGAGAAGACAGAGAGAGAGAGGAGAGAGAGCGAATCTATACGAAAAGAGAAAAGAAAATCGAAGAGGCCAGAGAGAGAGAGAGAGAGAGAGGAGAGAGGAGGAAGGAGAGAGGAGGAGAGGAGAGTAGAGAGGTGAGCCACAACTAAAAATGTCAGAGGTTTGATTTCATATAGCTACAGTGAATTGGGTGAAGACTGATATAGCTCTCTCTGGTGATATTGATGTGACAGTCGGACATCAATGTGCACCGTAGCTTTACCGGATGTGCTAGGTTGATATAATAATAATATATATATATATATATATATATATATATAATAGTATATGTAGTATATATATATATAAGTAAGATATATATATATAGTATATATATAGTAATATATATATATATATTATAATATATATAGTATATAATCTATATATAGTAATATAGTATATATAATAATATATATATATATATGTTATATATATATATATATTATATATATAGTTATCAACAGCA
>JABUQX010055094.1:65000-71613 GCA_015478945.1 Trachelipus rathkii
GTTTGTATGTATGTCATATATATATGAATAATATATATAGTTATAATATCATAATATTTATATATTATGTCTTTATTCTATTTATATATATAGTATATATATAATAGCTAAAACTTTCTTATAATTCTTATTTACATCGTTATTGATACATAAGAGACCAATAAATTTATCATAGTAGAACATGGACAGTGATCCAGGGGGCATATAGAAAATTTAAAGAAAGCATGCATTGATAGAAGTGCTGCATTCAGTTATGGATTGTTATATTTTTGGAATGGTCTGCAGAGGAGGTTGTTGAGTGTGACTCATTGCAACACGTTTCCAAGAGGTTAGATGTTTTGATTGCGTGTATGGTGTTGGGTATCAATATATAGTTGAATCGAAGGCCCAAATTAGCGGTTTTAAGGTTATAGTAGTTATTTAATGTTAGATTGGCTGTCGGACATATAACTAGGTTTTCGCGGTCATTGATGTTTGTGGTAATTATATTATATATTATATATTATATAATTATATAATTATATATATTTGGTTAGTATATCTAGATTGTTTAAATGATATATAATACATATATCATAGTACATATATATTAAAGTAGTTTGTAGTTGCAACATTTTGACTCAGCTCTAGGGTGCTGTGTGGATTTGCATGAGCATGTTTGGTAGTGGGTTGACTGGGACAGGTCTCGATAGTTCCAGCTGGCTTCTTACTGTCTCTATATCTTTAATGTCTTGATATATAGACTCACAAGCGTTGGGCATACTGCTTGCTCTATGGCTCTGGGAATCTTATATTTGATAAAGTCCCCAAAATTAATATAATAAAAGCACACTGGTGTGCCTTTCTAAATAATGTGATATAAAAGATTCTAGATTCTCAAATTTGAACCTTTTGAACATTATTAGAATATAGAACAATGAAGCAAACAGACAGTATGGTGACGAATGAAAATCTATTTCCTTAAAAGTATTTTTATGTACCAAATTTCGTAGTGTAGTAAAGCCGACCGAAAATCTGAAAAGATATATGAATTATTAATACATTATAAAGATAATTTAGCCACTGTAGACTCACCACTCAACTGTTAGTAAATTATTTATAGCCTATTGCGTTGCAGCACTAATCACTATCGTATCGGAACATTTGGGGTTAAAACTTCATGATCGATCTTACAATATCGATTAGATATATGATATATGTATAAGTTCATAGATGTAAACTAACCTTTATTTTTCTAGTTTACGTATACATTCCTTCATATTCTTCTTCTACATTTCTGTTAATTAAAATATTAATAGTATTCAGTATTTATAAATATTAAAGATCCATTATTACCGCGTCGTCAGGAAAGTGGCCATGCAACAATTGGTGGTAAAAATTTAGTGACTTCCAGAAGTTCAAGAATGTTCGAAAAATATTTTATTATAAAGTACGATATTTTATTTTCATGAAGTAATGTATATTACATTAATCGATTTCTTAAAAAAAAAGGTGCATAGTGGTTTGGTAAGCCATAACATGTTTAATAACGGTGAACATATAATTCGCTCATAGACCTATAAAGGGTAATGATAAAAGTTTTAAGAAAAAATTATTCATGATAGTTCAATATTTGTCAATTTGTTATTATGTTTAGTCTTTACTACAAAGGTAAAAATCACTGAAATATATATGGTAATTTAAGTTCATAATATAATTGGTCTTTAGAATTAAAACTTTTTAATACAAAAACACAATAAAAGAGTGAGAATAAATATTGTTTGCGACTGAACAGTACAAAAATAACTACGTATAGGGATTTAGGGTGAGAAAATCCAAAATTTCTGATAATGATTAAAAAAAAAATTGCAGTTTCTTCTAATTCTCAATATTGAGAATCAGAAGAATATATAATTATTTCTGGAATCATTGAAAAAATTACAAATCCCTCATTCATTGTGTTATGCCAAAATAATTTCGGATTCAGATTCTAACAAAAATTTCCTTTCCAATTCAGATTCCAGAAAAATATTGGATTGTTCATGATTGAGCTGACAAAGGGAAGTGTGTTGTTGCTATTTATTTAGATTTAGTAAATCATTTGATAAAGTTCTGCCCACCTAGATTGATGCTCAAATTGTCACAATATTTTATAGATTGTGTCAATAACCGCATAAAAAAAAACACTGGCTGAGTAGCAGAAAACAATGTCATTAAAACTTTTATATACTTCCATAGATATCTCTTCTATTTTGTTCATTTTTGTAGTTAGATGTAGGTTGTAAAACAATATTTTAGTGGATTATGTTCTTTGCCACTATTGAATATAATTGTCCAAAATTCATCAATGCATTTTCAAAAGTTCTTCACTCTTTACAAAACCAGTTCAACGTGTGCACGTGTTCAAAATCAAATTCACAATAAAAAAAAGATGTTACTAATGGTAAGAAGGTAAATTGTATTTTTCAATACTAATTTCATACCAATTCTAAAACCATTCGAAATATAACCTATCAATAGGGCAAACTTTGGATCATAGTCGGGTTGATATATTTGATAGGATAAATCAATAGTTTCACCACCACAGCACCCAGTAAAACCTCTACGTTTTCTGGGTAAGATTTTTGCACTACAGAAATATCCTGAGACGTCACTGAGTCCTGGGCGCTGCCAAGTGCACGATGCGTAAAAAAGTACGATATTATTAAATAATTACCTCTTTTTTTGTATTTAAAATATTTTGATACTGTTTATTCACACGGAAATTTATTGTTAGTATCATATAATAACAATATATGAAAAAAAATTATCTGCACCATGAAACTTATAAGGCTATATATACATGGCGTAGGCAGGGGGTGCAGGGGGGGGGGCTACTGCCCCCCAATCTTGGCGAAATAAAAATTATGAACCTTATATGTTTGCCATAAAGCGTTTTTAGGGTTTAGTAGTAGAAACTGAAAAAAAAATCAATCGATAGATAATGTAAGCAGTAATTACTAGTTACTAACGTATTATTATCATTTTTTTCTAAAGTTTAATGTGTTTTCGTTTTTCATAATTGGCTTAAAGTCAATCCCCAATTTTTTGCTGCTTTTATACAGCTGGATTCTTCTGACATTATTCTCCGCTTAACTTTCAATATGTCGATAGCATTTGGGCTGCCAAAGCTGTTAAATCAATCTCGGAAGGCGTACCCAAGTTGATATTCAGCTGAAGACAACACATTAAAAAACAATTGCAGAAACTAAAAAATATATTACAGCAATTTTGAGACCATAATTTTATATATATATTATATATAACTATATATATATATTATATTATATATATTATATTATAATTATATATATTATATATATATATATATATATATATATAATTTATATTATATATATATATCATCACCTTCCCCTAAATGAAATCCTGCTACGTCATGTATATATATTATATATATATATATATATTTTATTATATATATATATATATATATATATATATATATATAATATATATATTATATATATATATATATATATATATATAATATATATATATTATATATATATATATATATATATATATATATATATATATATATATATATATAATATATGTATTATAAATATATCTAAATAAAAAATTATATATATATATATCCAGAACTATATATTAGAACATTAGAAATAAAAAGACAGTAAGAAGCACATGGGCATATTGAGGCGGTTTATTCAAGCTACATTTATATATATTATATAGTATATAATATATATATATATATATATATTATATATATATATATATATATATAATATATATTATATATATATACTATATATATATATATATATATATATATATATATAATATATATATATATATTATATATATATATATATATATCTCTCTCGAACATGTAGTTATAAATAAATCATCTCATTCCAAAAATCTTTAGTATTGAACAAGTTTCTCTCCCAAGCTAAGCTGATCTATTTTTCATTTGCTTTATGTATCTAACTTTATCGCTTTTTATTTTTCTCCCCTTCCCGATTTTTTGCACCATCTACTTTTTTATTTCTCAATTTCTACTATACTTTTCTTTTATAGCTATTTCAAAAAGAAGAAGACCACCTGGTGGAAATGGAAGTAAAGATGATAAGGAGAAGAAAAAACTTGAGAGCGATCCTCAAAAGTCAAATGATGAAGTACTTTTACAACCTGAACTTTCCTCCACTTCATTCACGGAAAATGTTGCTGAGAATGACATCGGAAAGTTGGGTAGGAAAAGTTGCTCAAATAAACATAGATCAAAAAATTGAATTATTAAAACTAATTTAACAACGCTGAACTTCCTCCATTCATTCACGGAAATGTTGCCTGCGAATGACATCGAAGATGGGTAGAAAAGTTGCTCAAATGACCATAGATCAAAAAGTTGAATTATTAAAACGATGTTGGAAACCTCAACGAAGTTATGACTTCTCTATAGATGCAAAAAATATCTTAAAAGAAATTTCGATATGAGTTGCCAGAAAGTTTTTCTCCGTGGCTTGCATATCCAAAACAATTAAAGGGTTCGTTTTGCCTGTATTGTGTTCTGTTTCCTCCTACAACGTGCAAGGAGTGCAAGGCTCTTTTGCAGTTCTGCCTTTCACTCGTTACAAACATATGTATGAATGTAGCAAAAACCACATGGAAAGTCGATGGCATTTGTCGGCTGTCAAAGCTACTAAATCAATCATGAGAGGCGTGCCCGTTGATATTGAACTGCAGATAGCACATCAAAAAATAATTGCACAAAATAAAAGAAATATTACAGTAACTTTGAAGACCATAATTTTGTGCGGAACCCATGACTTAAATTTAATAGGTAAAGGCCTGCGTGAAGGGATTTTGGAAGACCAGATTAAACTGCGAATAGAAAGTGGTGATGTGGAATTGAAAGAACAAATTCAAGCACAGAAGAATGCCGTCTGGACGTCTCCGAGAATTCAAAATAAACATCAATTTGTGTATAGTTATCATATAAAACATGATTGTCGCGGATGCCAAAAAATTTGGTGTTTACTTCATATTGCCCGATGAAACTGCGGATTTGTCCGACAAGAAGAATTTCTGGGATTTGAAGTTCTTGAAGGTATGGATGGTAAAACCATATGCCAAAACGAGTGATTTGGTTTTAGAAAAAGAAGGTTTGGATCCGAGTCTATGCGTTGGTCTGGGGTACAACGGATGCTCGGCAATGGCAGGTAAAGAACATGGAGTTCAAAAGAAACTGCAGGAAAAATATAAGGAAGGAATATGTTTTCACTGTGTAAACCATCGGCTTAATTTGGTCATTAATGACCTAAATTTTATTCCGTATATATTCGAAATATTATTGCCGCAATAAAATACATAATAAACTTTTTCAGAGACTCCACACTTAGAAGGAAATATTTTCCCAACTTGCCTAAACTTTGCGAAACCTGTTGTCAGAAATATCATAGTATTGCTATATCCCATACATCTATAATAAAAATTGTTCAAGGGTTAGAAAAATTGGCAAAGGAAGACAACAACCCAACAAGAAACATAACTTTTCAATTATACTGTTCGACAACAAGTTCCATTTTCATTATTACTTCTTCCGTAATAGCCAAATAGTCTGCTTTAGTTGAACCAGTGGCTAACATAATTCAAGCAAAAAATATTGACCTTATGCAGTGCTCTGATTATGTCCAAAGAATTTTGAAAGTTGTCAAAGACCACAGCAAAACTGCTGATCAAATAATTGACGATCTGCTCTTATTTGTCAATGTTATTGCTGCCGAGTTCTTAGTAGAGCTTACACAACCTAGAAAGGCACAATCCCAACAACATAGAGCAAATCATCCTGCTGAAACTTCTAAGAATATTGGAAGCGTTCTATACTTGTGCCTTATCTTGACTCACTTTCTTTCGTCTTATGTTAGGTGCTCCCGTAGGCAGTTTGCGTGAGAAAGCAAAATGCTTTATGATCTTGATATCAACAAAATTCATACCGAAAAGAACGTGGCGGGAAAAAAAAATGGACCAACAAAATTTGAAAGACTTGGAACATACTGAAGTCATTAAAAAGTCAAACCACTTTTTCATCAAACTAAAACCTGTCTACTAATTGCACTTATGCTACCTTGCTCAACAAGTATACCATTGAAAGGTCTTTCAACACTCTGCTAAGGGAAAGGCTTGGCTAAGAAACCCAATAAACGATGGCAGGCTTAATGGCCTATGTATGATGAGTATTCCTAAAAAAATTGGTAAGGTGAAAAAATTAACGAAATAGAAACAAATGTAATTTACGAAATTCGCTGAAAACCCCAGGCGTCTAATAAGTCTAATACTAGTTTAGATTTTAATATTTGTTTACCACTAATTACTCTTCAACCCCAATAAATATTACTTACGTTTTTCAAGTAGGTATTTTTTTTTTACTCACCTCGTTTACACAATAAAAAATTTTAACGTTATTTTATTTATTTTATAACCCCCCAAAATTTTTTTTGCTACTTTTATTAGCCTTTGAAAAGGAAAAAAATTCTGGAGTTTAAACCAATCCACACCGTCTTTAGTGAATTTCAGTGTGAAGCAGGGACATAAATCAACCCGCGGT
>JABUQX010055095.1:7500-16337 GCA_015478945.1 Trachelipus rathkii
TAGTTCTTTTATAACTTTTTCTATTTTAAATTGAGGGTACCCATTATTAATTAGGTTTTTAGTCATTCTTATCACCTCTTTGTTAAAGAGTTCCCACTTTGAGGTGATTTTGTAATCTCTGTGGATTAGGGTTTTAATAATTAATAGTTTATACCTTTCGAGTATATTAGAATCATAATTTGTGTATAAACATTTACCTGTACATTAAACATTTACTTCTCTTTCGGCTCTACCATTTATAAAACAAAGTAAAACATCTAGGAATGCCAGTTTTTTATTTTTAACATCTTCATAAGTGAAGTTTAGAAGTTTATTATTATTATTATTATTATTATTATTATTATTATTATTATTATTATTATTATTATTATTATTATTATTATTATTATTATTATTATTATTATTATTATTATTATTATTAAGTATATGATTTTAACTTTCTAAGTACACTTGAAACAAAGTATTAAACTGTTAATTTTATAGTGGCTGTTTTATAATTAGAATTATAATTACGTTATACAATGTTTTCCGAAACTGAAATATATTTGTTTGTGATGTGTTGCTCCTGCATCTTTGTCTTTACGGTACTTTACCGTATAGCATTTGGAGATTTGATTCTTTGTGGTATATTTTTTTATTCTCAAAAGCAAGCGAAAAAAAATAGTTGAAGGGAATGATCCAATATTGGAGATTTTGGGACCCCATTTTAGCCCCCATGTAAAAATGGACATAAAATTCTTAATTTTCAGACAATTTTGATGGGGATAAGAGCAAACCGCAGCTTTTTTTGATCTCTAAAACATCATTTTCGTGTTTTTTTTTTTAGGTGTCTGTAGTCATTGTTTTGGCATTTTCATTTTTTCAGAACCATTTTTCTTGACATTTTTTCTTATCAACTTCTACAATTTTTTTGAAATTAATTCAAACTTGAAATATGCATAGATGGGTCCATTACGCACAAAAGTCACGAATTAGTTTTTTGATTTTTTGAAAATTGTGCTCAGCAATGTCGAAATTCAAAACAACCTACTTTTGTTTTTTTTTGTTTTTTTAATAGATCCTGAGCACAATTTTAAAAAAACCAAAAAACTAATTCTTGACATTTGTGCGCAATGGACCCATCTATGCATATTTCAAGTTTGAAGTAATTTCGAATAATAATTGTAGAAGTTGATACGAAAAAATGTCAAAAAAAGTGGTTCTGAAAAAATGAAAATGCCAAAACAATGACTACAGATACCTAAAAACACTCGAAAATGACGTTTTAGAGGTCAGAAAAAGCTGCGGTTTGCTTCTTCCCCAACAAAATTGTCTGAAATTTATTAAGAATTTTATGTCCATTTTTAGGTGGGGCTAAAATGGTGTCCCAAAATCTCCAATATTGGATCATCCCCTGAAACAAAAAAATGTTTTACTGTACCTGTAAGCACTAAGCTGAGGCAGACTCGAAATTTTGAATTTTACTGCTGGAGTCGGAGTCGGAGTCGAAATTTTTTGTTTGAGTGGAGTCGGAGTCGAAAATTTTTTTTTAAGTTGAGTCGGAGTCGGAGTCTAAAATTTTTGTTTAAGTGAAGTCGGAGTCAGAGTTGAAAATCCAAATTTGAATTTAAGGAGTCGGAGTCGCGGAGTCAAAAAATTTATTTTACGACTCCGCAGCCCTGCTTACCACAGACCGTTCCCAATCCTCACTACACCCTATAGCTCTTCTAAATAACACCCCCCTTCCACTTAATAAAACTCCAAAAATTTTAGGCCTTACATATGAGACACATCTGACATTCACCCCACATATGGAACAAATTACATCTTCCACCATACGTAAACTAAACACTCTCCGAACACTTTCCCAACATGATTTTAGCGACAGAAAACACACACTTATCACCACATATAAACAAACAACTTCACAGAACAACATTAAACTATGCTTCCCCTGGATGGTTCCCAGCAATAACAAAAGCCAACATAAAAAAAATTAAAAAAAAATTAAAACACCGCCCTTAGAATAATTACTGGTTGTACCAAAACAACCCCCATCCACCATCTACAGAACGAAACCAAAATTCTCCCTATCACTTCCCACTTAGAGATGGTAGGAACACAATTTTACCAGAAAACCTTAAACCCATCCCACCCTTGTCACCAAATATTCAACAACCCCATCCGTCACAGATTAAAACTCCCTCCCTCCTCACCCTCCAAACTCTATAATGACATATATAACATCATTCCCCCCCCTCCCCCAACAAAACTTGGCTCTCTCATATACATACCCATCTCACTAGCATTCAGCTACAAAATCGCCCTAACAACAAAATTTTAAAATCCCAACCACCAAAAATTTCTCCTGCTGAAAACTCACTATCCAGAAGAGACCAAGTTAATCTCGCTAGGTGCAGATCAGGACACCACCCAAAACTATTACATTATAAATTTAAATTTAAACTAGATAACGTCACTTCCCCCACATGTACTAGATGCCATAACCACCCAGATACAGTAAAGAACCTCCTTCTAAATTGCCCAGCTCTCGACGCCCCCCGAACTGCTTTTCTATCACATCTGTTGAAGACCTGTGGAAACGCCCAAAGGATGCGGCCGGCTTTCTGGAGGCAGTGTGGCCCTCCAATTGAGGGGGGTCAGGGGTAAGGAAGTAAGTATATATATATATATATATATATATATTGTGTTGGTGAAGAAGGAGATGTTGAAGTATGTGTTGTGTATGTATATATACATTATATATATATATATATATATATATATTATTAATATTATATATATATATGATATACTATATATAATATATTATATATATATATATATTTTTGTGTTGTAGAATTGTCGGGAATGTGAAAGTGAATGGGATGTTTAAATCAGTTAAGGGGATTAGGAATTGGGATTATCGGATCATTATATTGTTCTATGTAAAATTAAATTAGTGGGGGCTTGGATGGAGAGGAAGGTGATACGGAAGGAAGTGGGTAGAATTAAGAGTGAGAAGTTAAGTGAACAAGGTAATAAGGATAAGTATCTAAGAACACTCGCAAGTAAATCAGTCGAATGTGAACAAGTTGAAACTGAACAAATATGGGAGCAACAAATGAAGGAAGCAGTTGTTAGCAGTGCAAAGGAGTATGTGGATGTGATAAAGTAGGAGGTAAGAATGTTAACAGTGCAGTGGTGGAAAGTAAAAAAAGAAGGCGTGGGTATGAATGTATTAAAAAGCCACAATGATGTTTTCATAAGCAAGATGTTTGGAAGGTATATAAGGAGGAAAAAGGAAATGCTAAAAGATGTATACGTAGGAGGAAAGAAGAGTTAAATTGAACAGTTGGAAGGAGGAAATGAATGAAGGACTTACAGGTAATAGGAAAGCTTTTCTGGAAGGAGCGGGGAAGGTTAGAATGAGAATAAGGGGAACCTGGGTAGAATAAAGAATAAGGGAATGGTGCTTTTGTGACTGATAAAGGGATTGAGGAGAGTGGGAACACTTCGAGAATCTGTATAATATTAATAGTAATGAAGAGGTGATAGTGGAATGTATGTGGGTTTGATGGGGCAAGAAGGAATAGGTTTTTGGGGATGAGGTTATTAGCAAGGAGGCAAGTAAATGGTAGAGTTGAGAAAGTTGAAGAGATGGTAAATCTGCAGTATAGATGAAAATTACTGGTGAATATGATTTATGTAGGTGAGGCCACCGATAGTGCATTGACTGGATTTGGACAGTTGTGTAATAAAGTCGTTTATGGAGGGGTGTAGTTTCGAGAGATTGGAGGAGAGCAGTAATAGTAACCACCTATATAAGGGTAAGGGAGGATTAAAGGGAACTCGTAGGAATTATAGGGGACTTAGTTTATTGAGTGTTGTAGGGATAGAATATGCAGGTATTTTAGGTCGAATATGAAGTGCCGTCGAGTGACTGATGGACTGATTGGTGAAGAACAAGGCAGCAACCGAAATTCTAAACGATATGTCGATCAACGATTGATTTTTCGAAACACTGGAAAACCAAATGACGTTTTAGAAATGATTTTCCCCGAGGAAACTTGTAAGTAGGTTTTATGGACTTTCCACAGGCGTATGATAGAATTAATAGGGAAGCCCTATGGGCAGGTTTTAGTAATATATGGTGTTGGTGGTAGGCTTCTGAAAAGAATCAAAAGTATGTAGTGACAGATTAGTGAGGCGTGATGTAAGAATAAATGGTGTCAAAAGTGATTGGTTTATTAATATTAATAGTGGAGTGAGGCAGGGATGTGTTATGTCTCCTTGGTTATTTTATTTGTATTATGGATGGGGTTATGAAAAGAATTAGAGAATGGGGGTTGCAGGAATCGGTGTCAGAATGATGGAGAAATTGGAGGTGTAGTGAGGGTGCCTACCTATTATATTGCGGATGATTCGGTTTTGTGTGGTGAATTGAAGACGAGTTTTTGAGAGGATTCGTAGAGAGATTTGGTAGGGTGTGTAAAAAGGAGGGGTTTGAAAGTTAACATAGATAAGAGCAAGGTTATGGTTGTGAGTGAGGATAGTCCCTCGTGTGAAGTTATGTTAGATGGTGAGCAGCTGGAGCCAGTGTGTGCCTTGAGTTTAAATATTTAGGATATAGTTGGATGAAAAAGGACGGATGATGCCAAGAGTGTAGTAGAAAGTTGTGAATGGTAGGAAGGTGCTGGTGCAATTAAATGTTGGTAGGATGTGAAAGGGATATTCTGCAGTGGGCGTTGCGTCATCCATGAGGTATGTTGTTACCTGTGTTAATGTATAGTAGTTGAGACTATGGTCTGGAATAAGAGGTATATACAAAAAGTTCAAACGTGTTCAGATGGACAACCTTAGGGGTTTTTAGGTGTGAAAAGAATTGAGAAAAAATGAGGAATGACGTATTAGAGAGAGATGTGGTGTGAAGAAAGGGGGTAAATAAGAAAATAATGAAAGTTTTTGAGAATGGTTTGGTATGAGTGGGAGAAGGATGGATGATAGTCGGGCCCGGTTTGTTAAGCCCCGGATGTATAGTGGCGGTGTGTTGGAATCGACCGGACTGGGAGACCAGAACGCGAAGAAAAAATGGATGGATCGCATGTGAACTAATAGAAGCTGCCGTGGAGGCAGAAATGTGAAGTTTGGTAGAGGCGGAGAAGAAGTGGCTGTTGTATATGTGTACATGTATTTGGCCGGGGGATGTTGATAGGGGGTTCCGCGTGCCTGGTGGCCCGGCACTGATCGCTAACCCTGACCTGACGAGTTTACCATAGTCAGGCTGGACGACTCGGGCTCGTTGCTGTGAGGGCTAGCTAGGCTGGATTTGCCTGACCGCGGCGACGGGTTCCCGCTAATTGATATTGAGAGGGCGGTAAGGCTGGGCTTTCTTTTCGACTGTGTCATGTTCTTCTATTCTTTTCTTTTCCGATGCAATAACGCACCTTACCCTCATTCTTGGGGAGTATTATAATATAATATTATAATAATATAATAATAATAATATATATATATATATATATATATATATATATATATGATGTTATAATATATATAATATATTATATATATATATATATATATATATATATATATATATATATAATTATATATAGTATATATATAGTATATATTATATATATATATATTTATAGATAAGTATTGATTTTATAACTATGTTTGGAACATCATCTAAATTTTATCTCAAATGGAATTTGAATAAAGAGAGTATTAAACACTTAATGATGAACAGAATCAAACATAAAACATGGATCAACCTTTTGAAAAATATTCACCCTGAAGGTTCAAAAGGTTAGTAGTTTTCTGTTTATTTGTATTATCATTAATGCCTGCATGTGTTATTACGTATTTCAAATTAGTAATTAATCATTAAGTATGAAGTAATGGTCATATTTACATGTGTAAATAATTTTATCATAGTATTTTTGAATGGGTTTTTCACTCCACCATTATTTTTATTTTATAGCTATGAAATCAAATATATGTACGCAAATGTTTTCATTTCAAATATAAGTTATAAGAAAAGGTTCAAGTCGTTTTTAGTGGCATAATTTTAGGAATGGGTGTAAGTCTCCTTCAGTGGCACTCGGTTTTTAGTAGGAATAGACATCCCATTTTTTTTATTCAGAGATGAGGTTGTAGTTGGAATCTTTTATCAAACAATTTTTTTAAATTATAGTGGAAATTGGGCTCGTATAATAAAATGGGGATTTAACAGTTTTGATTTCTTTAATCGTGACTGACATCTCGTGCTAATATTTACATAATGAATTGATAATATCTGGCATTTAAGTTAAAGGAATATTTTGAATAAAGTAGAAATTTATTTATATAAAAAGGGGAAATTGTAAGAAGTTAATGTAGTTATAAAGTTGGATTTGATAATTGTAATGGTAATTTTTCCAGTACGTATTTAGGCAGTGTTATTGCTTATGTTATTTCGAGGATTGATATTTTTGTTTAAATAGCCAAAGTTTTTTAAACCAAATTTGTAAAATCCAGCTATATTTTTTTCTTTCAAAATTTCCCTTTATAGGAGAAGATGCTGTTCTTCTGTATTTATTACCCCTGCTGCTAAAACCCAAAAAAGTCGCACTTCCATCCAAAAAGAATACAAATTGGAAACCTTCGAAAGGTGACATGCAAGAGGCTTTCATGATTCATGCTCTGGTAATTTTATTATTTAGTTTTATATTATACTTTTTACTAAATTAAAAATATATTCCCTTTTTACTTTTATTACTCACAATATCCCTTAAAAAGTTAAAATGTTAATTTTATGATTTATTCCATTTTAATAATGCATTTCTTTTTCAGAATGCTGAGGATATTAGTATTATGATTTATTCCATTCTAATATTAATGCATTTCTTTTTCAGATTGCAGATGATATTCCTAACATCATTTCTCGAAGACAGGAAAAGCTTGGGGAGATGTCATTACACATGCAGCCATTTGTAATTATTGAGGGAGAAGATCTTCTGAATGCAGTGCATTACTACGTGGTTATGAATAAAGTGCTATACAGATTTGATTCACCCTTAAATGCAATTGAAAACTGCTTTAAAGCTTTTCATGTTTTCCACCTTCAATACCCTATGGAATCTGAAAGTGTTTGGTTATTTATACAGAAGTTCTTTTTTGAAATTACAACTGAGTGGGATAAGACAGTTTCTGATGTGTGCGAATTAATTTCAGATATAACATCATATAATACTGACGAAATTTCGGATTAAAATTTTGATAACCTTAAAATTTATAGTTAGAAAATGGAAATTGCTAAATTTAGTTTTGTTTGCTTTTATTGTAAGAGAAAAGTACCTAGTGATTCTAGTTTGATATTACATTTGCAAGTTTTTCACCCAGAGCAGTATTCTCAAAGTAAATTTATATGTGGGCAAGGTAATTGCCAAAAGCAATTTTGTTTAAAATGGCCCTTTAAAAGACATTTGAAAAAACATCTTTCCAATTTAAAAGTTATAAACTCTAATCAAAATTACAAAAAAACAAAACAAAATTCACAAAATGATTTTATTAGTTCTAATAATGATAATCTTTTAGAGTCTTCAAGCGGTGCTTCCAGTAACATTATTCAATCTACTTTAATACGTCAAAATATTAATCTATCTAATGATAAATTTTCTCATCCTTTAGAAATGAAAGACGAATGTCAAGTCTCTTTTTTAGAATATGATGTTTCAGCCCTACAAAGTAAATTCGAGGAAGAAATTCTGCAATTTGTCTCTCAAAAATTTCATAATGATTTTGCATCAAGAAAGAAAATTAGAGAGGAAATATTCCAAGCTGAGAATTTAATTTTTAATTCATCATTCTTGCCCTTGCTTAAACACAAAATTCTTTCTACTTTTCGTGATATGGACTCGCATGCTCTAGAACAGGTTTTTAATAGCGTTCAAAATCCATTTTCAGTATTTCGTACTGAATTTTTAACTTTAAAGTATCTACGTAAAAAAGAGGTGTATGTTGATCCTCAGCTTATAACGATAGGATATAAAACCAAACTGAAGAAATATAAACTTAAAACAGTCATAGAAAAAGTTCCCATTCGTATTTGTTATATTCCTATTATCGATACCTTAAAATGTTTGTTCTCGATGGACAACGTTTATGATATTGCATGTAAATACATGGATTCTTGTTCAGAGTCTGTACTTTTAAATGATATTAGTAATGGGAATATGGCCACTAGTAAATTAAATTACCCAGGAAGAAGAATTTTTCCACTCCTTCTTTACTATGATGATTTTGAATGTGGCAATCCATTGGGTTCACATGCTGGTAAGAACAAAATAGGAGCATTTTACTTTTCTGTTCGATGTTTTCCTAAAGAGTTTCAATCGCGATTAGAAAATATTTTTTTATTAATGTTATCTTATTCATCAGATATGCGAATGTTTGATAACGAAATTATTTTCAACAAGATGATAAAAGATTTAAATTATTTGCAAGCAGAAGGTATTGAAGTGAAAATCGGTAATGGAAACTTTAAAATTTATTTTCAACTGATATCACTTATTGGTGATAATTTAGCTATGAATACAATTGGAGGGTTTGTTCAAAGTTTTAATGCGAATTATTACTGTAGGCATTGTAAAGCGAGTAAGGAAATCTTGCAAAGACAAATGACGGAAGACATTTTATTACTGAGGAGGAAAGATGAATATGAAAGAGAGGTATTATTAAATACGCCTTCAGAAACTGGTATAAGATCTGAATGCATTTTTAATAAAGTTTCAAATTTTCATATATTGGACAATGTTATTGGTGATTTAATGCACGATATAACTGAGGGTGTTTGTAATTTTGATTTGAGT
>JABUQX010055096.1:0-22069 GCA_015478945.1 Trachelipus rathkii
GGTCCGCACTTCACAATGACCAAAAACTATACTATTTCTCTCATTTATCCCTTTTTTATTTACATCAACAACTGATCTATATATACGATATTGCCCATTTTTAAAGTCATTTCTCAAACCTAATAAGGGGGCATGGCCCCTGAATCATTGTCTATCGATGAACCAGTTGTTACTTTAAGAATTATGATACTATACGTTAGATCCATGAACACATTATTGCCGTCACTACTTCATACATTCAAAGCTACAAGGTAAACATTAGCCATCAGATGTAAACCCTCAGGCGCACGTCACGATTTAGTCCTTTTTAGCATCACCAGAATTTATATGCAAAAGCCACCTTACTGCTTCATCGAACTTTTCTACTACTACTTTGGCGCGATCGCGTTCCCTTTTCTTTCCAACATAATATCCTAAATAAATTTAACAATGTCAATTACTCCAGCTGCTCACCATATAACATATCTTCACACCCTCGAGGGACTGACTCACGCACAACCAATAAACCTCACTCTTATCTAGTTTACTTTCAAACCGTAATTTTACACACCTTGAAAATCTCTCTACTAATCCTCTCAACTCTCTTCAATTCGGCGCGCACAAAACCCAAATCATCCGCATGATAATGAGGTAGGTAATCGTCCACTCTGTCTCCATCTCCCCACTTCTAATTATTTATAACCCATCCATATACATAATTGAATAAGCCAAGGAGACATAACACATCCTGCCTCATTGCCCAGTTAATATTAAACCAATAACTTTCGACTCAATTTATTCTTACATTCTTACACACCTTCACTATCTTATATATATCTTTGATCATTCAGAAGCGTAACAACCACGACCATATATACTAAACCTGCATACAGAACTTCCTATTAATCTCTCATAAGCCTGTTGCAATCCATAAAACCTAAATCCATTTATTCTTCTTGTCTCTCATCTCTCCCAATCATATTGTTTCAATGTAAAGATTTTGATTCACACACCTCCACCACTTCTAACGCACCTTGGTCTTCACTAATCAGTCTTCAAGATCACTCGAGAGACCTTCGATACCAAAATACCAAGATATATCTTCCTTACAAACTCATCAAACTTATCCCTATAATTCCTACAATTACCATTATCCCCCTTGTACCCTTAGTATTACATAGGGTGCTATTAGCTGCTCTCCTCCAGTCACGTCGGAACTATACCTCCATCAAACTCTTTGTTACATACAACTTCCAAATCCAACTCGCCTCCTTCTTCATCATTCACAGTAAATTTTTGTCAGGATTCGTCAATTACATCTCAACTTTCTTAAAAACTCTACCATTACCTCCTTCCTACTTAAATGACCCTTATCCCCAAAAAACTTATGATCCTTCTGCACATCAAAACCACACACATTCACATATATATATATATTACTGCAATGGGTTTAAAAAATAGTATTAAAAATATATATATATATATTATATATATATGTATATGATAGTATATATATATAATATATATATATCATATATAATATAAATATTATAAAAAATAAATTATTATAATTTACATATATATATGATATATATTATATCATATAGTACTAGTTTTATATATGTGTTAATATATATAGTATATATATATATATATATTATAATTTAAAAAAAATAATAATATATATTATTATATATACGTATAGTATATATATATTATATATATATATATATATAATATAATATATAATATGAATATATATATATTATATATATATAAGTATATATACAGTCGTGGTCGTAAAGTCATGGTGCCTTTTGAACGGTCACTAGGAAGAGCACGAAAGGAGATAAAATGTGGAACTCTTCACCAAACAAAGGAAGAATCCTCAAGTTTGATGACAGGTGACGATGCACTACAACGCACGTAACTGCGTGAAAAGTAGCAGTGGTGTTCCTGTGGTTTGCTATTTCGAATCAGGTGAGCCAAAGTTTTCACGTGAATACTCGTCGCGTGTACACACGTAAGCGTTCGTTCATAGGAATGAATCATTAGCTTTCGGTGGTAAACAATTAAAGAGACCCGCAGTGTACTTGGAACACGCCCGTTCTGGTAGGTCCATTTGGTAAGATGACGGGTCCGTTAGATGCCTAGGGGGAAAGCTACCTATGAAACCCTAAAAAATGAGTGCGTGCGTGTGCTCGAAAATTACACCTACTCAAGACTACAGTTTATAAGACGTTTTTCGGGCTACAAATTGCAAAAGCTGTTTGCAGCGCTATTCAAAGCACGGCGGAATAGACCACAACGATTCTCGTTTGCTACAGATATGCTTCATGAAATCAGCAATGATGAATAATTTCTGCAGAAGATTGTGTTTAGCGACGAAGCAACATTCCATGTCTCTGGACATGTTTATTGCCATAACGCTCCGCGAATATGGATAGCTGAAAATTCTCGTGCCTATGTAGAGTACGAACGTAACAGTCCTAAAGTTAACGTGTGGTTTGACCTGATGGATGATAAAGTGATAGGCCGATTTTTTTTGCGGAGCAGACTGTGACGGGAAGGAAACTACCTTGCATGGTTGGAGCTGTCATGCATGTGCCACAATTCAGAAGCGTGGTCATCTTTCAACATGAGGCGCTCCTCGACACTGAACGGCCGCATTTTGTGAGTTCTGAATACAACATTCCCCAGCGGTCGATAGGCAGGGGTTCTGTCATGCCATGGCCACCACAATCCCAGACTAACGCCTTTCAGACTTTTTACTTGAGATTATTTGAAGCAACATGTGCTACCAGGTGAACGTATTAAACGACATTATCATTTAAAACAGGGAATGCACAGACCGTTATTCATCTCTGTTACATCCAGACATGCCTTAACCGTGTTCTGAAGAACTTGATTATCGTGTTAGATGTGTGTAGGGCAATACATGGAAGGCCACATCGAAACAGCCATTGATAGGTACGTGAACTCGGAGGTTTCCTTAATTAGTGAAGAGTTCACAATTTTATTTCGCTATTGTTGCTTCTCTGTGACTGTTGTAACAAGTGCAAGCCATGGGACTTTACGGACACACACACACACACACTACACCTGATATATATATATTATATTATATATATATTATAATAATTATAAATATATCAAATGTGATATATATATAGATATTGATATATATATAATATTATATAGTATATATATATATTGATATATAATAGTTATTCTCTTCAGTAACGTAATGCTCTTGTCTCATAAATTATATTTTACCTTCCTTCTTAGCTTTTATTCTTACAGCATTTTTATTTTTACTCTTTCAAGAGACTCCATGCTAGCTGGATTAAAAACTACTATTTTGTAATATTTAATTACATTGTCATAGTGAACTTGAAATATTGTGGTGCTATATATATAGCTATGATGTATATAATATAATATAATATATATATATATATATATTATATTATATATATATTATTAATATATATCGTATATATTATTATAGTATATATATTATAATATATATGATTATATATATATAATATATATATATATATATATATATATATAGTTTTTTTTTTCCACTCTGAAATTTTATTTTTTTTTATTATTGATAGAGCTTGTTTATGTTCAAATATTTACAATTCATTGTATTGGAAGGTTCTTATTGCACAATTTTTACTTTTATCACAGTTGAGTTTTAGTTAACAATTCATATTAAAATTTTAAAACACCATATTATTATAAGGTAATTAATAATTAAAACCTATGAACGCGTTAGAATAGCTTTCGTCTGTATTACAGACCTCCTTCGGTTCAAGCGTTCTTAAAACTAAAAATTAATTTACTGAACAATTTACAAAGCAAATAAGAATTTCTGGAGACGAACATAGTCCTGAACTCATGGCAACCTTCTCAAATCCAATGACTGCAACACTAACATCCTCAAAGGTTACCTACTATCACATATACAAAATGAAACACAAAGCAAACAAATTCCCGATATTTTCCATCAAGCATTATACAACCTACAGAAAAACAAACACATAACCATATCACGCGCAGGCAAATGAAACAACATTGAAATATTAAACACAATGACTGCATTTCTAAATGCCAAACCTTACTTTACTCGATTAATAAACAGCATATAAGTGGCAAATAATCAGTATTGTCGGTTCGCAATTCAAACATTACTTATCTCCTCCTCTTTGTCTCGCACTTCCACATCCTCTGCTATCATTGGAGGTACCCAAAATTCCAAAGCAAAAACCAAGCAAGAACTCAACCATACATCTAATCCATATTTTTCTGAATATCTTTTAATTTTTTTCTCCTGAGTAGTTAAAGTAATAGTTTTTAAATTAAAAATATAATAGATTTTAAACTTGTATGAAATAAAGCTTGAAGGTAGTCTTATAGTGGAACATTGCAATGTGCAAGTTCATTATTTTAATCTTATTAGAGAAAAGATTGGCAACTAGATAATGCTCATAATAAGTCCTTCAGACATTTCTCAAATACGATTTTTGCTCCTCTTCCTAAAAATATTTTTTTGCTCCATCTCCAATATCGACTCCGGCTCCGGCTCCATCTCCAGCTTAGCAGCCCTGGTTTAATTGATATAATTGCTAACGACAAATGTCTGCTGTAATCGTTACATTCAAAAAGTAGAAACTCAATGTGGATCAGACCAACACGATCCTACAACTCAATAAAAGTTTTCTTGGATGACAGTCCATTTTTGGTCGTATTTTATCCTCTTTAATCACACTAAACAATTAGTTGTGGCGTTTTACATTCTTTCACTTGCATTTTGTTACCAGCACTCATGTCATGAGTCTGTATAAAAAAAATATCCAGATATGTTGACAAGAGCACAGAGAATTGAAAGGGGTTGGTCTTCTTCAGGAGGGTTCACGCTAAGGACAAAGCAAGTTAAAAAAATTAACAAATAACTTTAATCGCTTTAAATAATGAGGTGTTCGACCAACTTTTAAAGACAAATAGTCAAACCAACCCGAAACACCAAGATTTACTATTTTGGAAAGAAAATAAGCTTCGAGTTAAATCACTATGGTTTGCATTTACTACAGATCTTGTCTTTCCATTTCTATGTCCGTAAATGGACACTAATCAAAGTCCGCAGGATTCCGTACTTTAAATAGTTCCAGGAGTGATAGAGCTTTGGCGAATTACGCATGTATCATGGATAGAGCGCGTCAATTGTACTCTAAAGATTAAATATTGGACAACCGTCTTTCGTCACTTGTGCACTTTTTAACATAACGGGATTCGGGATAAGGTCAGAGATTACCCGATCACGGTTATTAGATTCTCATCTGTGAGCTTTTTGGGCATTTTCCCATTTCCACAAAGAAAAACATATATATAATAGATATATATATATATATACTATAGTATATATATATATATATAAATTATATATAAGATATATTATATTATATTATAGGATTGTATAGGGGGTAACTTACAGAAATTAGTTCTATATATAATAATACTAATATATATATATATATATATAATACTATATATATATATAGATATATACATTAAATGAATAGTACATATATTTTTCGAAGGATACGAAACAAAAGGATCTTTTGAGTCAACTCGAACATCTATGACATTGTTTCTCAGCAACCGAATTTCATCGCTTTACCTTAAGACTATATTATTATTATTATTATTATTTATTATTATATTATTATTTTATTTATTATTTATATTATTTATTATTATATTATTCATTATATTATTTTTTAATTATTTATTATATTATTATATATTATTTATTATTATTGATTTTATATTATTTATTATTATTATATCAGTATTAATTGATTATTGACGCATAATAAATTGTAATTTTGGATTTGCGAAAAAAAAAGCAAACATGAAAACGTCAATGACAGATTTTAAAGATCAAAAATCTGGATGAATAGTTGAATACAAAATCAATGCAATTACTTGGAGTTTAAACATATTAATGAAAATATTCTTGAGATCACGCAAACCTCATTATTACAGAAATTAACAAAACTCTTATTAAATTAGTTACTGGAATACATTATAAAATTAACAAAACTTTTTCTCATACTAGCGAAAGAAATATATTCTAACACACATGCACCCCGCATTTATTTTACTGCCTTCCGGTGCCAGGAACAACTTGTAAAATCCTATCCAATCGTAACAATGCAAAAAAGTATATATATTGTACGTCTACTTTGTGGAGCAGAGAAATTTTTAATATCACACAGAATTTCATTGTTTAAAAATTTGACGATATGACAACGATTGAAAGTCAAATCTTGCCATTAGCTGAGATCAAAAAGCAAATCATCATAGAAACAGCTGTGAGTTTCTAAGATCAACTCATCTTAAGATCAAAGCTGACGAGAAGATCTAACCTTCGAAATCACACCAATCTAAAAACTCTTCTCTACGGCAGGCAGTATGTTGCACCTCTCTTCTACAATATAACGACTTGCCCGATAATATAAAACATGAAAGATCAATAATTTTATATACATGCAAGATAAAAAAAAATAATGCATTATAACTAATCGGAAATATTTATATTATTATTTATTTATTATTAGATCTTTTTTAAAAGATAATATTATTATTATTATTTATTATTATTATTATTATCTATATATTATTACTTATATTATATATTATTATTATTATTATTTTCTGCTTTTCTATACAATTAATTTATAATATTAAACTATTTGGTATTCACTTACCGTATTATTAGCTTATTTATCCCTTTACCAGAAGCTGATTTACTTCATTAACAAAAGTTTTTCAAAATTTCAGAATTTCGAATTCCCTAATTACTTCTTATTTACATAAGAAAAAAGGGAAAATGATTTTTATAAATTTAAAATTGTGTTGTTCTAAAAATTCGTGATTAATGCCGTCTTGGTAATGCGTTCTTTCTTTAACGGAAACTACCAATTAATGATATATTATTACTATTATATTATATTATATATATTTATATATAGAATATTATATACTATAATAATTATATATAGTATATATAGTGCTATCTATATATATATATACTATTATATATATATATATGTCATAATATAGTATAGATATATATATATATATATTAGAGCGTTATAGGGTGGATGGGGATTTTTCACTATCCGCAGATGCGGATGCAGATTTAGCTAAATCACTATCCGCGGATTGCGGTTGCGGATAGCGGATAGTTAAGTTTTTTAGAGTTTTAGCCACAGGAATTACTATTAGAATATATATATATATATATTATATATATAGTATATATATATACATATAGATATATAATATATATATTATATTATATAATATAAATATATATATATATATAATATATATATACATATATTATATTATATATGGTGGTGATATGTACTTGTTACTACTATGACTTTCGTACTTGTACTTAAGTACATTTTTTTGGAGTACTCTGTATTGTAATTTGTACTTGCAGTTTGCTAAAAGTCAGTGTACTTGCTACTAGTAACTTGGCACTTGAGCCTTTTGTACTTGGGACTTTTTGTCAAGTACTTGCAAGTACTTTTGGCATTTAACATATGCCAAATTTTTATTTCTTTTTATTCATTTTCCTAGCGTATTGATATTATTATTTTCTTATAATATGGAATTCTAAATTAATCCGTTTATGAAATGTAAAGTTATGTCTTTATATATATATATTATAAGTATATATATATATATATATATATATATATAATATAATATTATAGATATATAATACTAATTTATATATCATATCATTCATCTCATATCATCAATCACACATTTTTCTCGCCCCAAGTACTGGGAGGTAAGCAGTGCGTACATGTACCGAACGAAAGTAGGAGTAGAGAATATGACACAAGTCCAAAGAAAGCACAAGCCTTACTCACCTTTGTATACCTATTAGTGGGAACTCGCGCACAGAAAATCCACCCTGAGAGCTTCAAGGAACCGCGACGGACCCTTTATGCATTCGATCCAGATGGGGATTCATCCCTTGGCCCAGGTGTGGCAAAAACCAGACACTCACAAACCCTAGCATTTATTCCTCTTATGCACTCTTTTTCTCGCTCGTGCAAACTCACATTTCACTCTCCAGACTTATTTTGCGGACTCATCCACTTGTTTTCCAATGAATATTCCGATAATAGGAGTAGTAATTTTTTATATGTCGGTTATTTTTTCCCCAGCCAGTCGATTCCCAAAACACTCACCACTGACATCCGCTTAACAACCGACTTTCTCATCCATTCTTTCCACATGAGACCAAACATCAAAACATACTTTCATTTATTCTCATTATATCCTTTTTTCTTCATACCACCCACAAACTCTGTAATTACGTTCATCCTCAATTTTATACAATTTTCTCACACCTAACCCCTAAGATTGTCCATTCTGAAAACTTTATGTACTTTAGATCTTACCTCTTATTCCAGACCATAGTCTACTTTGTATACATTAACACAGTAACAACTTACCCTCGCAAAAACACTAGCGCACTCAAAGACTTAGTCTCTTGGTACATCCACCACATTGATTTAATTGCCACCAGCTCCTTCCTGCAATTCACAACTACACTACACACGGCATCATCCGTTCCCTTTTCGTCCAACATATATATCATAAATATTTAAACTCGAGACATTTGTTCAGCTGCTCACATCTATCATAACTTTTACTTCAACATCCTTTTACACACCTCCAATCTTTTCTACCAATCCTCAATCAACTAACTTAATTCAAGGTGAATTGCCTTTTTATATGAAGTTAAGGTTAGATATATTATATATTATATTATATATAAATATATACTAATATAGTATATAATATATAAAAAAAATGGATATATGATAAAATATTATAATACTAATGATAATATATATACTAATATATATAAATATAAATATATATAAAATTATAAACGGATATAGTATATATCTAATATATATATTCGGTATATTATTATTTCATATATAATAATATATATATATATATAGTATATATATCAATAACATATTATATATATAATTATAATATTTATTATAATAATATAGTATATATAATATTAATAATAGTTATTATATATATATCATATATGTTATATATATAATAAAATTGGCGGAAATATTGCCACTTTTTCGTTCATTTCTATAGCAACACCTGTTGTAGATGGCAATATTAAGGATTGCGAGGAGGATCCACTATTAGTACCGTCTTATTAAGAGCTAAGGAAAAGGTAACGTACAGATTGGGTAATTAGTTTATTGATGTTGATAGGGAAGTTTATGTTGAATATTGCAGTCGAATGTAGTGAAGAACTAAGTTTGCGGGAAAGAATAAGGTGCGTTAAGAAGTTGGGTAGAGGACTCGAGTGGATCAAATCTGTAAATTGATACAAATGATTGGGATTAATGAGGGAAGAGACGAAAAATAAATTGTATTTAGGATTTGAATGGATTTTGCAAAGGAGATATAAAATAGAATTAAATAGTGGATCATATGGCAGAAATGTTAGATAGATTATGGTAGTTGTAGTAAGCTTCTGAATAGGAATCAAAGTATGATATGACGATTGGTGAAGACGTGTGTGAGATATAAAAATAGATGTCAGAAAGATGAATTATTTTTAATATTATGCGGAGTGGAGACAGGGATCATGTATGTCTCCTTGGGCAAAATCCGAATCTGTAATGGATTGAGGTATGGAAAAGAATTAAGAGATAGGAGAGTGACAGGGATGAGTTAAATGATGGAAGAATTATATGAGAGTGGAGATCGCTATACGCATATTATTGAGTAATGAATTTGGTTTTGCATGGTGGCGAATGCTGAAGGAGTTCTTGAGGAATAGTAGAGAGATTTGTCAGGGTAGTATAAAAGAAGGGTTTGGAAGTAAACGTAAATAAGAGTAGTTTGGTTGTGTGAGTAGAGGACAGAACCTCAGGTGTGTAAGTATTAGGTTAGATGGCAAAGCAGCTGGACAAAAAAGTGTTTCTAAATTAGAATTTGGAAACTATCGGTGGTATTACTCAACAACCAGAAACAAAGGAAACATAACTAGTAGTGAAAAACTTGTGAATGGCATAGGTGGCTGGTAGCAGTTAAATCGGAATAGGTGGATGTAAAGGGAACTAAGTGTTGAGTATGCTGCTAGGGTCTTACCGAATGAGGGGTATGTTGTTCGTGATTAATGTATAAGTAGAAGGACTAATTGGTTGGATAAGAAGGTTAGTAGATCAAATTTATAATGGTGTTCAGATGGACAATCTTAGTGGGGTGTTAGGGGTTGAAAAAGAATGGATAAAATGAGAGTTATGAACGTAATTTAGAGAGTTGTTTGGTGTGGAGAAGGGCGTAACTGAGAGAATAAATGAAGCAAACGTTGAGATGGTGTTGGTGTCATTGTGGAAAGGATAGATGACAGACGGTCGGTTGTTAAACGTATGTATTGGTAAGTGTGTTGGGATCGACGGGCAATGGTGAGACAGAAGCAACAAGGTGGGCGAATGCAGCTCCAGAACAAGGAGTATGCTCTGGATAAAGAGAGAATGGAGTTTGGCAGAGCCGGAGAAGAAGGTGAATAACAGGAATTGTTGGACCATGGTGGGTTGGTGATGGAGGAATTGGTTGTGTCTAAGACCCAACACTGGGGCAAGGAGATCGACCCGGACATGGACAAGCAGGTCATAGTAGAAGGGTCTAATTCGCGAAAGGGTTACCCGTGAAGCCTCCAGGGGATAGTGTGGATTGTTTCTGACTGCGGAGAGTTCGTTCACTTAATTGGAGATACTTCGTAGTGAATAGGGAGGCAGGGCTAAGAGCTGGGCTTCTTTTCTTACTTACTTCCTATTTTTTAGCTAGTTTAACTTATGTTTCTGTATATTTACGATCTCATGCTCAGTCTGGGAGGTAAGACTTGTAGGTGGTCGGTGGTGGTGGTGAGGTTGGTGGTGGTCGGTGGTGGTGGTGTAGTGGTGGCTTTATTTTTAGACTGCTGATCGAAAACCCAAAATGATGATTGTGATTATGATGAATGAATGATGATGATGTGGTGATTGATGGATTGTGATGATGATGATTGAGCTGTATAGTATACTACTATACAATATATAGATATATTTATTATATAATATATTATTTACTAAAATATATACCCTTATATACTATATTATAATAATAATGATAGATGAATTTATCTATATTATATGATATATATAATATAAATAACCTAATTACAATATCATATATGAATATATATAAATATAGTAAATCTACTTAAAATATATATAGAATTATAATATATATATATATACTAATATATACGTATATTATAATAATATTTGATGTTCAAACATTCTGACAACATTGTACCAATTATTGAAATCATATTGTACTTGAACAAATTCAAGAGTAACTGATGTACTATGTCACTTGTACGATTGCACAATTCTAGACGTACTTGATATTGTACTTGCACTTAGAAAAAACTGTATTAGATACAACCCTGATACTATTTACATAGCTCGTATACTATATTAGAATATATATAGTCCTTATTATATATCTGTATATATATATATAATTATATATATAATATATATATACTTATATTTATCTTCTCTATATACCCTATATATATAAAATATAATATAATAGATATACATAATATAATCATAAGGTATATATGATACGTATATAATTATATATATATAGTATATATCATATAAATAATTATAGATATATATTAGTATAACTATATATATATAGATAAATGATATATATAATCATATAATATATATTATATTATATACATATATATTATATATATATATATATATATACTATACTAACTATATTATATATTATTAATACTAGTATATTATAATATATGTGATGTTTTTTTGTGTGTATGTAGTGGTGTGTGTGTGTGTAGTGTGTGTTGTGGTTACAAATTGCAGGATCCGCTTGAGACCCCGAAAATTTCTTTACACCCTCCAACTACGTTATTCCCGCAGCCGTCCACACCCATTTTTGATAAAGGTTCAATTTATATATATTAATAATTATATATATATATATAATAGTAATACATATATAAATAATATAATATAATAAGATATATAGATATATATTATATTAATAATATAAATATAATATAATATAATTAATATATATATAATATATTATATGCTATATATGTTATAAATATATATACTAATAATATATATTAGTGATATAATATATCTATATATAATATATAAGATATATATATATAATATAATATAAATAAATATATATAACTAGAATATATATATATATATATAAATATATATATATATAATATAAATTATACTATGATTATAATAATTCTCAAATTATGCCTCAAAAACAAAAGCTTCTGAGGCCTCTCCATTCAGGGGAGAGTTTGCTTCTGTTTCTTCGTAAGTGAGATAAATCACTGATAAGACGCTCAACTAAGGCTACATTGTGGAAAGGACACACTAGATTCTCCTGGCCGACCTCTGCAAAGATGTGGAAATTTTTACAATTATCACGCTACCATACAGTGAGATCTGTATCTGATTTTCAAAGTATTTTTCCTTATGATTAATTCTTCGATAATAGTAATTGTATAGAATGTCATTTGACACATCTGAAATAAGATCTTCTACGCTGCTAGAGCGGCAAAAGAAACGTTCATGGATTCAACAGATGATATCAAGTTTAAGATCGGTATTACGTGTCTAGTTTCGTAGGATCTTTGCTTTTTATTCGAGCGTGGTTGATATTGTTTTTCTGGGCCTCTCTAGCATAAGAACATCTATCATCACATTAGATCATTCACTGATGAGATTTAATCTTTAAACCCTCTATGAAACACGTGGATATCAAGAAAGAGTTGGGAAGTATGGCTGCTCTAGAGATACATAGAAGAGTTGCTGAATCTGCACATGCTTTCATACGCTTTTGGCAGAGTTGTGAAAGTCGGTAGAAATGACCCATTTCTTTAGCATGAGTGGGTTTCTGTCATCTGTTAGGATAAGTTCGCTTTAATTATAACGAGATAGCTAATAATAAGGCTCTAATATATAATACAATCCATAATATAGGCAAAAATACCTATACATATTGAATAAGTTTCAATCAGTAATGTAGAACACTATAATAGGTAATAGCTATATAAGATAGCATATTAAGATAGATAATATATAGATAAGAATACTAAATATCTAATAAACTACTCAAATACTACTAATGCATGTTAAAAACTATATAGAGTCGTGATAACATATATAAAGGTAGTATATTATCTTGTTGGCGAAATTACGATCGCATCCCGGATTCAAGCAAGCTATATAGGATACATCTTAATGGTCGAAATACCGGATTCGAATACGATTATGCCAAATACACTGAGAAAAAAATAGTAAATAAAATATGTAATAAAAAATAGTAATGATTACTGATTGAAAAAATAGATAATATAGACGAGTAATATAATATTAGTAATATAAATATTTATATCAGTTATTATATTAACCCATTTTGAATGTAGCAGAAACAAAAGATTCTAGTCTAAAGTGAAGTTATAAGCCCATATTTATATGGGTATAATATATAAAGATGTAATAAATAAATAATAATAGCTATATTATTTATAAAAAATTTAATATATATTAATAATGAAGAATGAATATATAGAATAATATGTTAGATTATTATAGTATATATATATTAGTGTATAGTTTATTTCATTAAATATAGATATGATATTAAAATTAAATGATTTTATTATTATTAGAAATTATATTTATATATAATATATATATATTTATAAATAGAATAGTAATCTATTTTTTCAGTAAAGTATAATATTAATTATATAATATATGATAATATTTTATAATTTAGTGAGTATATATAGAGTAAGTATTATAGTGTAGTAGTAATATAATATATAGGGAGTAGTATAGAAGTTATTAATAGATACTAGTATAAATTATATTATTTATAAAAGGTGTGCACAAACACTACACAAAAGTATTGTATAATTTGTAGTCGAATTTATCGCATTCCTCAATAAAAATTATGGCGGATGCGGGAGAGAAAAATGATAAGCTGTAATGCGGGTGATCGCTACACCTAGTAATTTTATAATTAGTAATTATAATAGTAATATATGAATATTCTACTATTATATTATTCGTATCAGAATAATGAAATATAACTATATATTAATATTAATATATAATAGTTATATAATTATAAGATAAATTAATAAATAATATATATAGATATATACTATACAAGCCATGTGGGCAGGGAGGGGTCAGGGGTTCGGATAACCCGTTCCCGATAATTACTTTAAGCGCGATCAAGTTTTGTTGAATGGCTTGAGTCGTCATAAATATTAATATGAGTTTATTTATAAATAAAAATAAAATTTAATTTATCAGTCACAAAATTTGAGCTTTTATATATATAGATATATAATTATTATATTAATTATTATATTTATATATATAATTATATTATAGAGATATAATAGGTATATATATTAATTTAATATAATATTATAGTATATATTAATATAAGTTATATTATAATAAGTATTATAATTATTAGTAAAGTATATTATAGTATAGTATATATAGTATATATGAGATATATAATAGTATAGATATTATAAAAGATATATTAAATATATTCTCTATATAGTATTATATATATATATATGATAAAAAGGATTAATGATATTTATATATATTATATATATAAAATATTATATATATAAAGAATTATAATATATTATAAGATATAAGGTATATATATATTGATAGATTGAAGAGGAACATATTTATGGTCCGTGAGATTTTATGGTTAAGTTGGTTGTATAGGCATTATATATAGTTAATCATGTAGCTTAAAAGCGAAATTATGGAGAATCTTGTAGCGGAGGCGATTAATACGACGGGTTGAAATAGAATAAGAACTTTTGATTGGACGAACGATATTGCATGGCTGCAGATAGCATGGAGGAGAAAAAAATACGTTAGCAGTTGTGTTAAGCTATCGAAAAATAATCAAGCGACTGATTTTCAACGTTCTAATTGATACTCGCACATCCATGTGACGGTGAAACAGTAAGACACAAATGATAGAAGACTTTATGCTGCACAAGCAAGCACACTAGGTCTGTTTTAGAGATATTGCGCAATAGCAGAAGACTTCAAAGATTTTAATTAGAAAGAAGAGAAAGAAATGATAATGTATTTTCCAGACCATGCAAAAATATGGTCCAAAACTCACACACGAATGGGAGAGAACGATGAGCTCCCTGCTGGAAAGTTACGAATGGTTTGTTTACGGAATCTAGAATATTTGATTTAAGAGCACTTCTGGAATGCTTGATCATGATGAGATAGAAGAGGGATCGAAGATATTAAGCATTCGATAGAAAAACAGAATCAGTATCTTTGTGTGAAATTGTAATCATGAAGCAAAGAAGAGAGGTAAATGAAAGAGTATTTGGAAGGAGGAATGTAATGGGGATTAACAAAAATTAGGAAGCTCTTTGGAAGGAAGCACGAAAGGTTGAGAATCTTGAGAAATTCTTCAAAAGATATATAGGTAATAGGATAATGAAATGGTACTTTTCGTGGAATGAATGAATGAAACTAACATGGGCAGTAAATGAAAAGGAGATAGGGTGATAGGTGTGATAGGGTGTTGGGATTGATAGTGGTTATAAAGAGAGAATTAGGGAGTGAGTTTATAAGAGATTGACGTAAGCTTTATTTGGCAAGGGGACCGACAAAAGGTAAGGGAGAAAACAAGGGACAGAAAAAGACAGGTAATGATGATGCGAAAGAGTAGGGATAAAATCAGCAGTGAGTGAGATGGGAGATTATAAAATTCAAAGGGCCGGAGTGACTATGAATCCGTGCAATGGAATAGAGGCCGAGGATTGTGGAGTGTAGTAGCTGAGAAGATATGTGGGAAGAGGATTGGGCCTCGGTTAACGAAGCAGTTTTCGGGAAGAGCCAATATTCTCAGAAATAATATGAATCGAGATGAGTCCAATAGCTACCTGTATTACACAGCGGCGGGTGAATGGAATAAGAAGATAGAGAGACTGAGGGAAAGTTCTAGTGAGGATATATAGACTATACTTGTAGTGTATAGTAGAAAGATGATGTAAGGAATGATAGAGGAACTAGTAGGATAATTGGAAGGATAATAAATTTATATGAATGTATATAAAGAAGATAATATGCTGAATTATCAGCTTGATATAGAGTTCGTCGGGAGAAAAAACTTGAATGTGAGAAAGACAAAGTGCATTTAGAAGTGATAGAGGTTAGTGTAGGATTAAATTTTCACAATTGAAGTCAACAGCATTTGATAAAAATGAGGATAGAAAGAATTTAATTGTAATCTAAGCGGTTTATATGGACCCGCAACAAGGAGCGAAGATGGAGTAGGCGTGTTAGTGGATATTGGGAGTGTTAAAGGTGGATTAAGGCTTACTGATGTATGGAATCAAAAATATGTACATTATATGGTCAAGATAGTGAAGAATGGTAGTGTAGGATAAATAGAAGTTCTTGGAAGAGTGAATGCTTTATTATTAATAGCGAAGAGGGCAAAGGAATGTGTTATATGTCCTTGGTTATTTAATTTGATATATGGATGTGGTTATGAACAGAATTAAGATAAGGGTGTAAGGAAAATGGCGCTAATAGAGTGATAGAAAACATACGCGGGAGAGTGAGAGAGTTGCTCAGCTTATTGTGTGCTGTAGAAATGGTTTTGGGGTGAAACATATTGAAGAAATAGTTTGAACAAAGGTTTTGAGGGGTAGGGGGTTTGGTCCAGAGTATGTATAAAGAATGGGATTAGAAAGATCAATGGAAGAAAGAAGTAAAATGATCGATATGGGAATATGGCTGAGTACTTTAGTTGGCAAGTCATGTCCTGTATTCAATATTGTGTTAGGCGCTATTGCTGGATGAAAAGGGAAACTGATGAGCAGAGTGTAGTAGGAAAGATGGCTGCAAATCGTAGAAAGGTGATTTAATTACAATTAATCCGTGGTAAATAGGAAATGGACTAAGTATGAGTGCGTTAGGGATGTAGAATGAGAGTATGTTACTAATGTGTTAAGTTTAGTTAATGAAACTAATTGGGTGATATATTGAGGTTTAAAAATCTAGAAGATACCACATCGTTTAGAAATGAGCAAACTTTGTAGGGCGTAGTTAGGTGTGAGAAGAAATTAATAAAATGAGGACTGACGTGTTATGGTGTAAAATTGTGTGGTATGGGGAAATGAAAGAGTGATTAAAGTGGTGGAAAAAAGTACGAAGGGAGTGCATTGATAATGGATTTGGGCATATGGTAAAGAGAAATGAGTAATGATATTCGGCTAGTTAAACGGAAAAATATGATGGTGGCGTGTGTTGGAATAGAATGCCTCGGAAGACGAAGAGAAGGTGTAGATTGAGTCATGTTTAATGATCAGGAATCGATCCATTGAAGTAGTGAAATGTGAGTTTTCCAGGGGTGAAATTATTATTATTAAGCTATTACTATTATTATTGAGATTATATTTTATTTAAAAGTATCAGACTATGGCGTGCCTACATAAAAATCAGGAAATAGAGTATGTAGAAGGACATTAGTTTGCTCTCTTAAATGTGAAATGATTCTTAACAAACCCTAAGTCAATAAAGACTGTTTACCCCTCAAGTGTAAAAACTTACAAGTTTCAATGTTTGAATGTGTATGTCAAATTCCGGTCATTCAGAGCATGTCCTATTATCTGTTGATCACTTAATTAAGAAGTATAGTCGTCAACTTTGGGACGTAGCGAATATTCTAACATAGATTATCAAAATGTACATGTTTTAAGCATCGAGTGTAGAATTCTGTAGCTCCAAACTGGATCGCTCAGTCATAAGTAACTTTTTTCACTGCATTTACAAAAAGGCACTGATTATTTTCAAAGTTACTGGTTTAGCACTTACAGCAGTTGGGATTGAATAAAGTTCATTTCTTGACCCTTATCAAACCAGGTATACTATAAAGACTACATTAATATAACCATAACGGAGGATGGATCGGCTTAACATGTTTGCCGCTTGGTTCAGTTAGTACAAGTTCTCCTCAACTTGTGGCGGGGCCATACATAAAATCACGAAGACCGCCGGCTCCTGAAAGCTGTATAAGGTAAAGACATCTATCAAATGTTACATGTTATATCAAATTTGATATTCAGGCATTCCATTTATTTTGACCTTCGGTTACAGAGAGATCCTAACAATCAATGGAGACCTAGAAAATAATAGGGAATCCAAGATTGTGTCCTGTTTTCAGGATAGACCACTGTCTTTCATACCTTCAGTAGTCAAAAGTCGAACAGACCGCGATGGCCCCTAATGTAAAAAAGCTATAAGAATTTTCACTGCCCGATATCCAACATTGGCAATTCACAGGCATTGCAGTTTAATTGTAAACACATACTACGAGCAAAAACCTAAATATGTGGGTTCTACTCTGAAAACGGGCAGATCTCAAACATATTTACCCTGGCTCTTCCAGGAAACTGGGAAACAGGTCGTTCAATCTTGAAGTCAAATCAAGAACCATTTGCCTCTCATATAAAATTACAAGAGTGTTCAATGTTAAGTGGTATATTACAATTGCGCTATTCTCCAGATATTCGGATCTATTATGATTCCCTTAATCAAAAGATACGTATCAAGAAAAACGGAAGAGTCGTATCCAGGATAGTTTTCCCTGCTGGTTGGCAGTGCGAGAACGTTCTTTCAAACTGTAGGCAATCGAACAAAGGACCTTTGTCCCTCATTTAGAAGGTCAATAGCATAGATTAGATTCATCATGTAATGGGATTTATCTGGAAAAATTGTCGCTACATCCGGGAGAGTTAGACCGCCCTTTCTTGACCGGCCTTCTCTTAGTACCGTTCTATGCTCTATGGATGAAAAAACAGGAGACTTGTCAGGACAAGTTTGCTCTCTTACACAGTAGGGAAGCTTGTTCTTGCTAACCTGTAGTCAAATGCAACCGAGCGTTGCAAGCTAGCGATATAAATAGTTCATTATAGAAAGTTTTGAGATGCCAATACTCATGCCGATCAAATGCAAGAATAATGGAAGATAGTATATACCGATCAATTATACGATTATTACGTGTAATAGGCAAGTATGCTGGTGCATTATCATTAGACCTAAATACAATAAGAGCGTTCGCCTCATTTAAAAGAATTCCCATAACTATTTGAATAACCTTTCAAAATTACAATACATTATATTTTCTTTTATTTTGAATTGAGTTTTAATTCAAATCTCAACCCTTCTATTAGTATTATCTATCCTTTTCTATCTTTAATTTCATGGTTTTCATCACCTATTCGCTCTTGGTTTCGATTCTTATGCGATTATACAATATTAAATGATGGAAGAATGAAATTAATGACTTTTATGTGATAAACATATATAAGGTTTATGAGTAAATATGATGATGATTTGACCTGTCAGAACATTCATTATTTTTTATACGATATATACATATATATACGAATTGTAAACTGAAGATAATTAAACATTAATATAATGAAGATAATAAGAATATATATAATAATAATAAGTTATATAATTATAGTAATATATAATAATATATAAATAAAAATCAAAATATACCAACTAAAATCAGTAAATCCAAGTTACTAGATCCATAGAATGCACGTACGGGTAATAATGAAAATCAAGAGTCAATACCAAATAGGATAATATAATTCAATATGAATAAATAAATTCAAATAATCTCAAACTAAATACGGGAAAGGTAGAATCAAGACATAGATGAATGAGTGGAGTGAAGTAAAATAAAACTAAGTAGACAGAACATAATAGCGAAAACTAATTGTGTATATTTATTAATTGGTTTATAACCAAAAAAACAGATCCGTTTAATATATTGGGTTAAAACACTGTAGAGTAAGTATAGAAGCCAGTCTGAAGTTGTTGAACAACTTCCACCAGCTAGTGAGCATAGGGGCACCTGTCGAAATACTTTGTAAGAGTTGATCTCTTCCCTCATTGAAGAGTCATCAAATCACTAAGACAAGAATTAAAGAAATAATCGACATCTGCCGTATCTGGAACGAGAATTTAAGCTAGAAGACTGCACCTTTTGGACAACTACAGTAGATCGCACTAT
This sequence comes from Trachelipus rathkii, assembly GCA_015478945.1. Taxonomy (NCBI): domain Eukaryota; kingdom Metazoa; phylum Arthropoda; class Malacostraca; order Isopoda; family Trachelipodidae; genus Trachelipus; species Trachelipus rathkii. Next base: position 20,302 of record JABUQX010055096.1, read on the forward strand.
ACACAACAGCGTTATATTATCTTAATGTCAGCAATTCGGTTATTTTGAGAACAGCGGAAGCTAACAAAGAAAACCAGCCAAGGCTATGTAACCATGATCGTCGTCCACTATAAATGAAAGTGATTAATTGAGTATTATATAATTATGATCCTTTTAGGTCTTACGGGAACAAGTTAGATTTGGAACCGACCCTAACCGAAACAATGGCCATGTAGGAGAGACAACAAGGTAAGTGTTTTATCTCTTAAGCTAATTTGACTACGGGGGCTTAGAACACCAAACACAGGAAATGAACAGTTCGATGAACAACTGCAAGAAGCGGACATAGCGGAAGGAAAATTGGTTTAGTAAAGATAGAAAAAGGGCAAAAAGGAGAGAAGATACAAATACTGAAGGGAATGGAACGTAGAAAGGGAAGGAAAGGAGTCAAAGCGAAGTGAGAAGAGAGAGAGAGAAGAGAGGCGATAGGGCCTAAAGCCCCACACCCGGGAAAGTGTAGGTATACGGCCGCCCGCAGGACGATGGGCCGGGAGTTGGGGGCAGCTGCAACTGCGAAAAAAGGGAGGAGCCAAGGAGGAAAACGAGCCGGGAGAGAGGAGAGCCCGACAAGAGTCGGGGAGATCAAAGATGACAGACGAGGCTTAGAAGGAAGTAGAGGACTTACAGGAGCAAAACAGCCGTGAGAGAGTGAAGAGAGAGTAGGATTGTGAAGAGAGAAGAGTTAGGAGGCGAGGTGATCGACTTATTTTAAAGTGTTTGTATTGGAATTAGTTGATATTTTTTTTTTAAAGTTTAAGTACAGGTGGTCTAGAATTTAGATGGAGGAAGACAGAAGTAGAAAGGAGAAGGAATATACGTGATTATCATTTCCCAAATGCGCCAGGGACAACGAATTTTGTACACTCGGTTAAGTACGTGAAACAATTTCCTCATTTCGGTCTTTTATTGGAACTACAATACCTTTAGGCCACGATTTAGACAACAATTTTCAAGCTAAGGATCACGAGTCCACATTAATCTCAGATGCTAAAAAACCAATATGGAGCACGACGCACTCTACAGTCATATGGTAGCAAATAAGAATAAGTCGAAAACGCTAAAAAAGTATCAATAGATGAATTGAACAATTACAACAAAACCATGCAAGATGCTCACACAGAAAGAAAATGAGTGTTTGCTAAATAAAATGCGTTATTAGCACAAACGTTTATCTTGCGTAGCACACAGCACACACACAACTACACACACGCACCGCACGTACACACACACACACACCACGCAGGATACTATATAGCAACTGATACATACAGTTGATTATATATTAGTGATTGGAATGAACTATAGCGGTGTATAGGTAAGTTATATACTACTAGTACTAGGTAAATAGTAGTACAATATAATCGAGGTGTATGTAAGATGCGCGATAATACGTAATCGGATATAAATAGTATATACGAAATATAGGGGTATGCCGTAGTAGTAACATCGGTATAGGGTACGGAATATACCCCTATTAGAAGTGGAGAATGAGTAATATATCATAGATAAAGCAAGCTATAAGGAAAAAAACGCCAAACCCAGTAATATATTAGAACCAAATAGTCTGATTATTTTTTTGCAGGAGAGCCCATATTTAACTTCTAATTATTGCAATAAACATCGCCACGAAGCCCTCCTCACGGCCTATTTAACCTCATCTCCATTCCTCATACCATTCACAAGTTTGCAACCTTATTCAGCTCCACCATCTTATAAAACTAAGATTTGA
>JABUQX010055097.1:10000-31689 GCA_015478945.1 Trachelipus rathkii
GCAAGTAATTCTTCTAGTTTAACCGTTTTTTCCTTTTAAGTGCTCTTTTATATATTTTAATTGTGCAGGGGTATGTGAAGTGAAATTTATTTTTAATGTTATGAAACCTAGATATATATCTTGTTTGTAAATAAGGTATGTGCATGGGATTTTAATAATTCATTGTTATAGTAATATAAATCTTGAATTTCCAGGTATTCCGATTTGGATTCTATCTACTGCGATGGCTTGACTCTCTAATTTTGAACCTACACTTGATATCTAATTGATTTCAATAAAAATTGATTACGGAGCAATCTGAAACTGATCGTATACGCATATGTATATATCGCCTTTGATATATGATATATGGATCTACAGCTAAACTTTTTATATATTTATTTTTGTTTTTGAGTTTTACTATTTATTAAACTATTATTAATGTTATTTATTTACAAAAGTATAAAATTTTATATTTAGTACAATTTATATTTACATTGTTTTAAATATTTTGTTTTTATAACTAAAATAAATTTATTCTTTTATGTTTATAACTTAAAAGTAAATAATTTTAAGCTTATATTAATCACCCTAGTAAAGGACAGTATGATTAAAGCATTCATCAGCATTGAAGAAAATAACTCCCTTCCTCTATATACCCTCTACTATATCACTATCATGATCCTATTGAATAATCTAATTTGTACTATATTGATTCTAAATAAAATTAAAATATTGTTTGATCAATTTTAATTATAACATCGGCCATTGTCAAAAAATTGATAGATTTATTTTTGTTTTTGTGTTTTATTTACCTTTTACGATATTATTATTACTAAATAAAATGTATTATTTTTTTTATTAATAAATTTTTTCCCATAAACGCAAAAATAATTGTCTCATATTAACATTATTAACACCAAGACTTAAACTCAAAAAACTATATAAGTACTAATAACTTCTTATTTAACTTGTAGACAAAGATCTAATCTTCACTATCTATCTCATCCCCTATCTCATCACTTTCATCCAACGATTCTTTATTTATATATCTATTATTATGATTATTCAATTTTATACATTTTACTATAATTATTATGAATAATTAATCCAATAAGTCATATTATTTATATACTCACTTACTTTTAAATATTAAATGCAATTTCTCTATTTATTTTTGTATTTATGTATTATTACACTCTATTCTCACAACCATTATGTCTCTAATCACATAACCGCGCCAATCCAGAGCAATCTTTGAGTTCTCATATTATCTATATTATGTTCTAAATCTATACATATTTATTCGTATATTGTAATTATTATTACTTCGTTATTATTATATATAAACTCTAAAATTAAGAGAGGTAATTCTAAGTAATTATTGTTTATATACTGAATTATTCAAAATCTTAATAATTATCACAATCTAGCACTAATATCTCACACAATATATACTATTTTTGATTATAGACTATATAAAGTCAGTAAGCATCAACTTAGCCTCCTACAATCTCTCAACCCACTCTAAGCATCTTAGCGTAACTAAAATTATCACTCCACCCTCAGAGACATTAACACCTGTACTATCCTGTCTCGTATAATACGAAAAAATCTATTTAATACGTCAACTTGATTCCTTATTTCGTGATCCTTCTGTTGATGGTTACTTCAAGTCATATTTGTGAGAACACAAGCACAAAAACGTTTAACTTTTGTATTAACTCTTGCTTTCTACTGAGCGTTATATCATAAAAACACTTCTTTCTCTATTTATCTTAAAATTATTTTATGCAGCTATGACTTATATATATAATATATAAAAATGATTTCATACATATTTTAGTTTACCGAATTTAAAGCAAGTAAATCAGTAAATCTATTAGAGAGATGAAAAACTTGAGATGCACCCTCTAACACCCTCACCTCACTAACCTCCTTTCCCCTTATGATCTATGCTTTAACTAACCATGTATTGTATCCATATTGATTCTACCCTTTGGATTAAGTTATTCTATATGATCTTTCACCTATCATATCTAGTTTTGTTTAAGAGCTATAGAGCATGCACAAATCACAGTTCGTTGCTTGCGTGCGTGCTGGAGCTTGTATGATTCTTGACGTTGTTTGATATGAGAGTATGTTATGATTGATTAGAAATTTACGAGAGATGCTATACAAGCGAGCTTAACAATTTTTTTTTAGCGCTATATATTCAAGTCTAGTTAATGAAAATAGGGACAATGAGTCCTTTTCTAACAATAGAAAGTATTAGAATAATATATAGAATGAGATTTGTTTACTAGATGAAAGTCTTGAAATTTGTCCAGGTGTGATCTGTTTAATATAGCAAGCACTTTTCAAAATTCGTACCATTTAAGACTCACTTCCATTTTAAGCGTGATGCAAACACACACACACACACACACACACACACTTACTAACACACACAATATTATATAATTATAGATAATATATAGTATATATATATATATATATATATATATATATACTATATATATATAGGATTTACTGATCTTATAATTGTATTAATGTCAAATTATACTATTATCAATAGTATAAGAGCTCACTTTAGGTAAACATAATATAAATAAATCAGGAATGTAAACTCGATTAGACGGGGTTAGCGGCCGAGGTGTCTTGCGGTGTTAAGGACCTAATAAACAAGATTAAAGATTGTAAAATATAATATGCAGAGAAAGAAGGTTTACCAGTTTTTAACTCCAATGGTAAGATCTAGAAACTCAGACGATGACGATGTGATACATCAAGAGAGAACATTATATAAACTAAAAATTGTGCATGTAAACCCTGACCTTGTTAAGAGTAGCTCTGACAATATAAACTAATTATTTATCCTATTTTTCTCATAAAATTACTTACCCTACCATTTAACAAATAACGAAACAAGTGTAAACCAGCCGAATTAATTTTTATTCAAGTCATGTTCAAAGATACTTTAGTGTCTACCTCCCCTACCAGATCGCACCAACTAAATTGATCCTAATTACAGGGCTTACATAGGAACCTAACCAAATTATCAGACTGGTCAACGAATATATATCTGTAATAAGTATTAATAATACTATTATAAAAATTTATAATAATATTAGGGATAATATATAATATAATATTCCTAAAATTAAAACGAGAAATGAAAAATATGATAAATATATTAGTACTCGATCCACAATAGTAGGTACCTTATATATATTTTATATAGGAGCTATTAAATGTGAGATTGTATTTCATCGTATGTCTCGTGATTGTAAGATGTGTAGACGCTGATGTGGTTAATAACTTAATGAGCCATATACATGCTGAATAGAGCATGAGGGACAATAATCTATTAAATATATAACGCAGCAACAACAATCTCTCACGGAAAGGAGAGCAAGGATAATGTATGCTATACTACTCTGGAAATTAAACTATCATATGTGCTGAGAGAAGCAGAGAGCCCACAAGATGAGATTTTCAGTCGTTCAGACTATCTATAATCGAGCTCACAAGAGATGATATAAAATGGGTGATAATGTAGATGAGTGACTATAAAAGAAAGAAGACGCGAGCGGGTTGATCAAGATATTAATCAATGTTACATATGAAGCGTATGGGCGCTATATTACCCTCTGGTCACCTGCTAGAAAACGCCCACAACAAGCGTGAAGAGACATCGAGAGAACAGAGCAAAGCAGATCCAACAAATCAACTCGTAAACAACACACAGGACGAAGATGCGCACACTTAACAGTAGGCCAGACGCAAACCTCACACCATGCGCAAGAAGGAGCAGAAACAGGCACTGAAGTTTATGATCCTTATGTATGTAATGATAATTATCAAAAACATTATGCACCGCTATGATATGCGAAATAGATCAGCAATAGAAATAAATCACGATGTCTCCAATAGAATCAATAGATCAACAGAGTCTGCCAACATCAGATGGAGAGTGAAGTCCGTGAGGAGCGGAATACACCCAGGGCAGTTTGTGATATTAAATCTGAGATTTGAAGCCAGAGAGAGTGATTTCCCTATATGAGCTTATATTAAGTACTGTCAAATTATTTGAGAATAGATATGTCTCTGCTTATATTTAAATTAAGCCGTGGCAGCCAAGTTAACGGTCATTCACACATGTAAAATTCAGAAACTCGCTAATGTTATGTATGTCGTAAAAACCGAAAAACGTTAAGACAACCTAAAGTAAACCCAAAAATTAATATACGGTTTTGTTAGATATGTAGACGCTCTAACGCGAGTAATATGAGTCTTGAAATCAATGTCACTAAACACATAGAGTAATAGCAGGCCGACCGCGAATTGAAACTCTAGAGAATCAGATGAGCATATATGGTTAGAGGGTAATGCAGCATTTTGATACTACGATCTTTTAGCCTTATATCGCTATGATAAAAGGTATGTTAAAATGAATCCAATTTTCTATATTACATATATCATCAAAATCAATTTGGAGCAAGCACATTTTCTATAGTACAAAAAACACTGCGAAAAGTTTAAAACAAATTTTAAGCGAGAGATAATACTGGAACTAATAATCACGTAAAGAAGCTATAATTTTTAAAGAAACAGAACACAAAAGAATAGAGGAGAGTAGGTATAGGAGAGAGCCTCCATGTTTAGTGTTATACCAAAATATGAACCTGTAGAACATCTTAGATCAATTACTATTAACTTAGATCAAGATAGATCACAGAAAGGTCAGAAGGATACGAAGCCGGGTAGTACGGGTCGATAGGATCATGTGATTACTGATTTACTGATTTACTGCTTTAAGGTAGTAAAAATGCCAAATTTTTTAAGTTATACACATAAAAAGAACTAAATTTTTTAGTAAAAAATAATCAAAGTTTAAAAAACAAAACAAAAATAAAGTAATAAGTTTTTGAGCTTAACTACAAAAATGACTCGGACATTGCATAGACGAGTATGTATATATATATATTGCGAGATGTAGCACACCAATAGGGTGTAGTGGAGAGTTCAGCAAGTGTTGCCATAACTAGTATATGAGAGATGAGACTGAGTCTATTAATATGCGTGACTATCTGTTAACATAATTGTCAAACTTCGAGAGGTTTAGTAAACAAAATAAGTAGAAGAGCAGCGAGTTATAAAATCAAAATTTTGTCAGGTAAGAGAACAAAAATAATTGTGAGAGAGCAAAAATTAAGCGAAAATAAAATAGAGAGTTTCTTTATCTAGTGAAAAACCGCCGATTTTATTCGTTGCATCACACACATTATAATGTTTATAAGAAACAAACAAAAATAAATAAAGAGTTTTTGTGTTATGTTATACAAAATATGACTTGTAAATAATAAAATTGTTATTGAGTGAATAAGAACAGAGAGAGGAAATAGAGAGAAGGGTAGACAGGGCACGAGCGGCAAGTGTTGATTCTGAAGTATTGTTCACGAGATTTACGCTGCTTTAAGTATGTAAATATGCAAACGGTTAAACAGCAATGTAGAGGATGGGTTTGTGGGTAAAATATTATAGAATATGTACGACCATAGATATATAGAAAACATAAATGATTTAAAGAAAACAAAACAAAAATAAATAAAGATTTGTGTTATGCTTTATAAGCAAATATAATTTGAATCAATTAGATCAATAGAGTCAATAGATCACAGAAGGGTATGGAGGTATGGAGGGCAGTTGATTTGCTCGAATTTACTGATTGCTTTAAGGTGTGTAAATATGCAAATTTATTTAAGTTATAAACATAAAAAGTAATAAATATTTTTTTAGTAAAAACAAAATATTTAAAACAAATTAAACAAAATAAATAATTTTATAGTAAAAACATAATGTTTTAAACAAACAAAACAAAATAATAAGAAGTTTTGTGTTATAGGATATAAAACAAAATAGCCTTGATCATTAGATATAGATCATATAGTCAATAGATCAAATATAGTCACAGCAGGGTAGGAGGTATGAGGCAGTTTGAAATTTACCGATTACTGATTACCTGATTTACCTTCCATCACAGGGTGTTTGTAAATATGCACAATTTTTTAATTACGTTATAAAACATATAAAGAATGAATTTTTTAAATAAATAACAAAAATATTAAAACAAATTGGAGAAACTTACATAATATTACAGATATTTTTTTATAAGTTAAAAACATAAAATGAAATGTCATGAAAGAGAAACAAACAAATCAAAATAAAACGTTTTGTGTTATGTTATACAAATATGACTTTTGAATCAAAGATCATTTTTTGAATTAATAATAGATCAATAGAGTCTACGATAAGGGTTGGGGGTACTGGAGGGCTAGTTGATTTGCAACTGACTTACTGATTTATACTTGCTTTTAATGCGGTGTAGCACATATGCAAATTAAATCTTTAAGTTATCGAAACATAAAAAGAATAAATTTTTTGTAAAAACTAAAATATTTAAACAAAAATTAAACCAAATAATAAAATTAATAGTAAAACACATAATGTTTAAAGAAACAAAACAAAATAATAAAAGTTTTTGTGTTTATGTTTTATACAAAATTATGACTTGAATCAATAGATCAATAGACATATAGATCAATAGATCAATACATCACAGAAGGGTAGGAGGGTGCGCTGTGATACAGTTTAATAAAGATTTGATGATTTTAATCTGGCTTTTACAGAGGTATTTATAAAAGTTGCAGGAGAAATATTATTTTAAGTTAGTTAAATATAAATTTAGTTGACGTTTGTAAAAACAAATTTAAGAACACTAGTTCCCTCTGTTACCAGTTACTATATACATAAAGTACAATTTTTTAATATAAACATGTTTTGTTAGTTCACGAGAGAATACAAAAACAAAATAAACTATATAATTCTATGTGGTGAGTTATGTTATACAAAATATACTTGAATCAATCAGGATCATTTTAGGAGTTCAATAGAATCAATAGAGTATGCAATATTCAATAGATATCGTACACCACACACGCAGATCGATGTATTAGGGTTTCTATCTTTTTGGGTTTAAGATAAAGAATTGGGATTGGAACCTTCAGAGAAGGAAAATTTGTTTGTAAGTTGATGATAAAAGCGGATATGAAATTCCATTATTTTGGGAATGCGATTTTTGTTCAGGTCATCATATTTAAAGACGTATGTGGATATCTTTTTATAGATAGATAGATAGATAGATAAGCAAATAGATAGATAGATAGATAGATAAATAGATAGATAGATAGATAGATAGATAGATAGATAGATAGATAGATAGATAGATAGATAGATGGAACCATCCCCTGCTGGGTTTCGAACCCGCACCATCTTGCTGTTGGTAAATCAGGTAATTACCACCTGACTTACCAACGATGAGCAAATGGAAATCCACGTTACTTCTGAAGATTACATCTTCCAGAAAAAGTAAGATGTCAGTCAACTTAAACAGTGACCTCGGCAGACCTCCCCACCACACTTCGGGTCAGGGGTCACTAAGGGTTGATTCATAGAGCAAGCGTATCAGTAACGAATTTTAGAACTGCTACACGACTCTCACAGTCGTAAGAATGATAAGGAATAATTAACCTCCCCTGCTGGTTCGACCCGGCACCCTTGCTTTGAAAGCAGGTGTGTTACCACCTGACACGGATGAGCTTAAAACGAATCCACCCGTTTACTCTTGAATGATTACTGATTCTTTCCCACAAGAGATAAGGCATGTCGAGTACTTAGACAGATAAGATCCTGGCAGACCTCCCTGCGTAAGGATAGGGTATCTCTTCAGAAGTAAACTTTATATTTTCCTTTTAGCTCTCGTGATAGGCAACGGTTGCAGGTTCGAAACCAGTAGGGGAGGTTAATTATCTCTTATCATTTTTACGAACTGTGAGAAGTCGTGTGTTAAGCAGTCTAAATTTTTGTTACTGATATATATATATATATATATATTATTATTTTTTCATAATAAAATAAAATCAATTAAATATTTTTTAAATATAAAATTTAATAATACATATTTAAAATATTATTTATATGTGTGGGTAAGTATATATATAGTATATGTATATATATATAAGTTATATATATTATAAATATACTAAAGTATATATATATATAATATATTATATAGTAATTATATTATAATATATATAATATAATATATATTATATTATTATATATATATATATATATTAATATAATGTATATGTAGTATTATTATATACTATATAGGTATATATAATTTATATCTATATAATTATATATATGATATATATTATATATATTATATTATATATATATATATATATATAATGATATATAGATATTAACAATTATTATTGTTATCATATTTTGTTATTTTTTTAGTGAATATATATATATACTTTTTGACGCTGAACACAGAAATGACCTTCATTTTTCTTCATCATCGATATACCCTTTGCGAGTTATTCGACGGTGAAAATATTATAAGTTTTTGGACCATATTTAAGTTTCCTCATGAGGCTATAAAATACAATTGGTACAAGGTAATCGTAAATTATTACAATTTTTTATTTGAAGGTTTAAATTTACGAACAGGAACCTTAAAAGACTTTTTCTTGATAAGATGCAATACTAATTACCCCAAAATATAAGTCAAGACAATGCTTTAATATGCCAAAACATGCTTAACTTATGCAATTTAATAAGTGCTTAATGTGTGGAATCAGATAGCCTTTTCCATTGTTGAGTCGCAGTTATGGTTTGCTAAGCAAAAACCCACATATAATCATTTTAATCACCCATCAATGCACATATCCAACGTCCCTGGATCGCCTTGCATTGTCTGAATATCCCTGGGAAATCTATTCACCATTGTTCTTCATTTACATTCCACTAAATTCTCTCGAAAAAAAGTCCAAATGCGAGTGTAATTAACGCACCTTTAATGACGGAACCACTCTTTTTTGAATAAAATAAAACAATACAACCATGAGCATTCCTTACTATCAGCTGTTTATGTAATTTTGACTCTGGTTTACATATTTCCTTAAAAATCCCTTAACCAATCACGGAATACACACAGGCATCATTTTCAATTATGCTCGAGTTTTTTCTTCATTTCAAGATTTTAAGCAGTATTTAAGCATGTTTCAAGTGAGTTTACATCTTCCAGAAAAGAAAAGAGAAAACCTGCTATATATATATATGTGTGCAGTTAAATATATTATATATATATATATATATATATTATATATATATATACTATATATATATAAATAATATATGAATAAATAATCTAAAGAATTATATAATATTATAGTAAATGTATTCTGCTGCATATATTTGTAGAAACATACGTTCTTCTTTTATATGGCATGGACTTGTCATAAACAATTTTACTTACAGAAGGGGTGGTGAAGGTATAGGGTTGAGTATTCATTATGAGGAACTGGGCTTCTGGATGAGGGAATATCTGAGTATGGAAGAGATTGCCTTCCTTTACCTTTTCCTTATTTTGTAATATCCACCATGCAGAAGTAGCAGTCATCCATAGGGTTTCGGTTGGCTCTCGCCATTTTATTCTGGAATGCCAAAGGCATTGTTTCGTGTGATCTTATTTCCCATGTCCTCCTGGGTTGTTTTAAACTTCCAGCATAAAAGGTGCAATGCTTCTCTTAGTCGCCAATAGGATACAAAGTGAGCCTGTTACGCTATCCGAATACTTCGCATCCTCTTCCACAATTTTGGTGAAAATTTTGCTTAGAACTAACATAATACCACACACAAAACAAAATGAATTCTGCAACGTTTTTACACTGTCTACTTGTGCATTTCTGATGAAATGAATTATATAGAAAATAATTATATCCGAATTCTTAAGTTATAAAAGATATTTAAGTTTAGTAAACCCTCACACTTCAATATTGAATTGTTGACTAGAATGTTAGTTAAATCAGCTGACGATTAAATATATACTAACTATATATATATATATAATATATATATATAATAAAATGACGTTTAGACGGTCCCGACTAGATTAAGTGAGATCCGTGCCTACTCGTAGTAATAGCTAGTAAAACAATATAGAGCACGACCGATTGAAAATAATAAATATATATAAATTAACCTTGTATATATACTAATATATATATATAGTTATATAATATATATTATATTGATAGTAAGGTATGCTATAGTACGGTAATAAAGAAAGGTAGGTATATAAGGTACACACAATCAGATAAAATATATATATATAGCCAATCCAAAGGTATATATATATACCAGTGAAAAGATATATTCTACAATGATAATAGAAGAAAATGAGTATAGGTATAATTATATATATATATTATATTATATATTATATAGTAAAATATATATAATATATATATACGAATCCTGTATACAACTGTTTAAACTTAAAATGGAATGGGAAATCCCATAAACAGTTAACTGGCAACTGATTTTACAAGCGCAAAGCGGTTATAGTCAAGGTATACGAAACCTACAAAAGAAGAAGGATGAAGAGATATTTACTTTATGCCGTCGTTAAACACAAATGGATCAATGCCTAGAGTGAAACACAAAAAGTAAAATTACATATTTGGAAATCTAAAGCATAAAAACGAATTAAGGATAAAAAATAACAATCTAAAAGAAATCGCGAGAAGAAAAAACAGAAGAGAGAAAATTTTTTTTGTTGTACACTTGTTTAATCAGCAAGATACGAAATTTGATTGAAATCTTCCTATTAACGTAACCTTCGTCTCACTCCTGATCCATAAGTTTTCCTGGACTCCGTATCCCACCCCTCGAAACCTTTTTGTTAGATCTTGTGCGCCAACTCATATTCTCATTTACTTGGATAGACTGTTAGAACAATTGGATTATAGAACAGATTATTTTGGTAAACTCCTGGAAGATTTTCCATTTTTCTATGCCAGGGACTGAAAAATATTTCTGTAGAAAGAAGGTGGTATGTTTTGACCTTTAAGACCCAGTGACCGCCAGCTAAACAAACTGCACTAACAATTTTACACTGTCTAAGCTTACATGTAATGCTCCGCATTGTTCGATAAAAACTTATTCACCTAAGTTTATACATGGGCACAATCAATATAACCCGTGCAAGGTGAGAAGGGCTAGCGGAACATTTGGTCTGGACGGTGTGAAAAAATTGATTGCTGGTGCTTGTGTGCTGGGTGGGGTGCGGTGCTGATGCACGGCTTCCTTGTACGAGTGCTGTTGCGGTGCTTGCGTGCACCAATTCCCATGGTCTGTGCGGTGCGGTAGAGGAAATTCGCCGTGTCGGCCAAACAAAAGTATAAATCTATAATAAGAATAGATAAACAAAGTATTTAAACAAAAAATAATAATACAAATCGATTTCACATGTCCACTTCTAACATCACTCTTTTCTCCTCTCTCCCCTTTTCATTGCCTCAATCTCCTAATGAATGAGATAAATAATAATTAAGATATTAATTAATTAAATAATTAATTAATAATAATAATAAAAATAAAAATAATATAATTAATAATAATAATAAATAAAAATAATATAGATAATAAAGTATGTTATAAAAAATAATATATCTTTTTAATAAATAATAAAGCAAGAAATTACAATGTAGATAAAAAAGTTATGATTTACTAGTAACTGTATCATACAGTCGTCGAATCCTACATACAGTGAACCGCAATTTCATAATGTTTCACCCCTTTCATACTCCAATAATAACTTTAGATACTGAGATCTCCTCCATAGACGATGACATCGAATCAGTCACAGCTAGTGAACCGAGTAGTATCTGTACGACGACATTAGTAAATAACACTATTACTACTACTACTACTACTACTACTACTACTACTACTACTACTACCCACTACTACTACTACTGCTATACTACTACTACTACTCCTCTACTACTACTACTATATAACAATAATCAAAATAATAATAATAATAATAATAATAATACAGTAATATAATAATAATAATAAATAATAAAATAATTAATAATATATAATGATAGATGATAATAATAATCAATAATATATAATAATATCAATCAATAATAATATAATAATAATAGCATTAACATAATAACAGTAATAATAATGGTTTGTAATAATAATTAATAATAATAAATAATAATAATAATATAATAATAATAATAAAATTATAATAATAATAATAAATAATATCAATAATAATAATAATAAATTAATAAATAATAATTTAATTAAATAAATACTATTACTTAAGGTACTAAACGAAGTAAATAAATGATAAATAATGAAAAGAATAGTAATAAGAATATTATTTTAGTTAATCGATAATGGATATAATTATTAATTATATTATAAATAATTCATATGAAAAAATAATAATAATCATATTGAAAAAAAAAAAATCAAATCCTGCCCTTAAAATTTTTACTGTATTATAATTGTAATTATAATAATAATAATTAATAATAAATAACTAATTAATAAATAAATGCTATATGATATAATAAATAATATAATAAAATAATAATATAATAATTATGAATAAATAGTAATAAAATGAATAATAAATATAATAATAATATTAGCTGATAAAATAATATAATAATAGATTAATAATAATAAAATAATAAAATCGGATCTACATCCCAAAGAATATGTAATAAAAATTATAAAATAAAAATTTAAAATTAATTAAATAATAAGTAGATAAATAATTAATAATATAATAATAATAATAATAATAATAAGTAAATTAATAAGAATAATAATAATAATAATAATAATATGAACTATAAATAATAGCTAAAGATATAGACTGTATATCCATTCTCAATATAACTGATATAATTATAATCATAAGGATAAGTTAAAATTAATAATTTAACAAATTAAAATAAAATTAAAATTAAAATAAAATGTTAAAACTCTAAGATTATAAATTTAAGTAAGTCACAATTAAAATAGAGAATCGTAATATAAATGGTATAAAATCTAAATAAGTATAAAATTATAATTTATAATTTATAAATTTTAAAGTATAATTATAATTATAATTATAATGGGATAGTTTTCACCATTCAGTGATATGAATTGTGTAACAGCATGAATTGTTAGAGAGTGTTAAAGACGATTAAAATATCTCACACCTTGCCTTGCAAAAATTCTATATTTTTAGATTAAATTATAATTATAATTATAATTTATAATATAATTATAATTATAATTCATTTATAATCTCCGGATTATTGATGGTTATTGGACATTCAACGACGATTGATTATATATTAATTATTATATTATTATTATTATAGTATTATTATTATTATTTTATTATTTTATTATTATTAATTATTATTTTGATATAATTATAATTATAATTATAATTTTGAGATTATAATTGATAATTATAGTTCTCAGGTCAATTTATAATTCCAGTGACGAATTATTAATAAAAAGCAATCATAATAACAATAATAAATATTAATTAATTAATATAATATAATAATTAAATAATAATAATAATATCAATACGTAGGAAATGATAAAAGGTAATAAATAATAAAATAATAAGAATTGATAATAATAATAATAATAATAATAATAATAATTTTAAAGAGATTTTTCAGGACTAATTAATTTAATATGCATCTTTTTAATTCTGTTCTTGAGCGATTCTGTAGATTTCCGATCATATCTATTATATTCAGTTGATTTTGTGTATCATATTATGTCTCTCAGATAATACCTCTCATTATTCATTTATATATTCGAAAAATTAATATTATTACTATTATAATAAATATATTATAATATAAAATTATTATTAATATGAAACTTATCTTTATAATGTTATGTTTATTACCTACAGAAGAAAACCGAGTGAGTGATTATTAATTATATTATTTATTATTAAATTCGCATTATTTATTGCTTTATTTATTTTTGCTTATTATTATTACTATTACCTTGAATATTAATAAACAAATGTTACGCAATGTAATTATTATTATTTGTATTGGGTAGATTATATTATTATTTTATTTATTATTATTAATTATTATTATTATTATTCTCTCATGGTATTATTATACTATTATTATTATTATTATGTATTATTATTATATTTTTATTATGCTATTATTTTTGTTATTTATAACTCACATACAGTTTGTATTAATTATGTATTATTATTATTATTAAATATATTCTATTAATAGTATTATTAATATATATAATATCAACGATTAGCGATGGTAGATAAAGAAGAATAAGATCGTAGTAGGCTCAAGTAGAGTAGTTAGTAGCCGTAGAGTAGTAAGAGTAGTTAGTAGTATAGTAGTAGTTTAGTGGAAGTAGCAATGTAATCTGCTGAGGCAATTTCCCTAAAAGTGCTTCTTCCTTTTTATCAATAATAAAATAAAATATATATTTTTTCTTGTTTCCTCTTACGTATTACATTTGGTTTTTCCTTCCAACAAACACTGTTGTTTGTGTGCGTGTGTGTGTGGATGTGTGTGTGTGTGTGTGTGTGTGTGTGTGTGTGTGTGTTGTGTGTGTGTGTGTGTGTGTGTGTGTGTGTGTGTGTGTGTGTGTGTATGTGTTGTGTGTGTAAGTATGTGTATGTTAGTATATGTGCGTAGGGATGTGATTGTGGTCAAACTTCAAAGCTTCAATTCTCTATCAGTTGTTTGTTTTATATTCATTTCTGTTTTTTCTTTTTCTGAATAGACTTTTTGTCCTTTTGTTTCTTCAACAAAAAATTAAAAAAAAAATGAAAAAAACTTTTATTTAGATTTAAAATTTTATTTCATTTGTTTATAAATTAACAATTAAACTATTCAAAATATTAATTTATTTTTTCCCCTTTGCTCACCTTTTTTTTTTCTTCTTCTTCTTTTTTTTCGTTGTATTTTTTTCTGTTCTCAGTGACTCGTAAACTTTGAAACTCGTAAAAGCTTGTTTCAAAATAGTTTGTGGTATCATTTTCATTAATTTGTATTTTTGAATTATTTTCATTGTTGCACAAAAAACAACAATTTCTGTATATTATGTATACATGCTATGTGTATGTGTGCATGAGCGGGTTTGTGCATGTGTATTTTTTATTTTTATTTTTTTGTTGCTCCCAAACAATTTTTATATTTTAAACAAAGGAAAGATATTTTATCTTCAATTTTATAATTGTGGTTTTCTTATATATATATATATATATATATATATATATATAATATATATATATATATATATAATATATATATATATATATATATATATCCTCAGTATAATATAATTATAGAAAATATTTCATATACATTAAATGGTAATTATTTTACAATATTTTCGACTGAAATAAACCGTAGAATTTTAAAATACTTTATATTAAATTATCTCCATGGTGAAAATTAAAAAGTATTTATTTAAATCATTTTCAGACTAAGTCTCTTTCAATCCCCGAAATTTAAGAGAGTTAAAAAGATAAAAGCTAGACTAGCAGAGACCAGTCTAACAGTAAGGGAGGTTAAGACAAAGCTAATTCAGAAACGATAAAACATTAAAAGCTCTCACCTGCAGAAGCACAAGAACTACCAGCTAAAAAAAAAACCAAAATTAAAATTCTTGCCTGAAATACGATAAACAAAAAACAAGCACAACCTAATTTATAGTGGGTATTATACAAGATTCATGATGTCTTTACAGCAATCCAGAATACACTAATATTCTGGGTAATTTATTTTATAGACTTTGTTAACAAAACTATCTACAATTCTAAACTACTTTATATCATTATAAGTTGAGCATTTTGAATATCAAATTCCGACTAAACCATAGCACATTTCAACAAATAAAATGTAATCATTCTCCCTTCTAACAACCCATAAGTCATCTTAATTAAAATTTTATGATTGTTTCTCATTAATATGTGCTCCTATTAAAATTTAATAGTGCTATATCCCACTATCAAATCATTATATACATGTTTAATTAATCATTTCGTACGATTATAAAAATTTCATCTTAAAGTCTTCATCAAAAACATAAACACTCCGACCATCCGTAAGGAAATGATAGTAAATTACAAATTGCTATTTGTGTTTTGCTTTTCCGAGAGGACATCCACAGAATAAAAAAAAATAATAACGGAAAAAAGTGTATACAATTTATTATTTTCTATAACTATTTCATGCAGATATATAGTAGTAAAAAAGGATATTAATTTTTATATATTTAGTAATATTGGCAGTTTAAGTGAATAACTATAATAGATAGCTTTGATATTCAAGGCATAGAACATATCTGCTATGTCATATAATATATAAGAGTATTAAATATAATATGTAATAATATATATTATATATATATTATATATAATAATATATATTATATATATATAGAGTTATCAAATATTAATATACGTCCTAATAGCGGGCCTATACCCTAAATAATATTGAGTTATCGTACCCTATATATATGAATAATCCCCCTACGTGAATATATATAATATATATACTATATTTATATTACTATATATACCATACTAATACTACAGTATAACATCTCTCCATTACGTATAATGTGATAATATTATGTGATTAGAATTACGATTATATATAAAGACTAAATACTCCAAAACACCATATCATAAATGATATTAAGTACGTTTTCAATATCCAAAAATAATAATAATAATAATAATAATAATAATAATAATAATAATAATAATAATAATAATAATAATAATAATAATAATAATAATAATAATAATAATAATAATAATAATATAGGAATTCAATATCAGCCTCTGATTTTATAAAAGTTTCCTGATTTCATTTCCAATTTCTAAATATTTATTTTTGTACTTTATTTAGTTTCCTTGAAATAATTTTTGAAAATAATTACAAGAGAAGGAAGAAAAGACATATTTACATAGATTTCCTGACGCGTTTCGCCTCTCTGTTTTTGAGACATCTTCAGAGGATTGTTTCTTGTATCCTCGAAGATGTCTCTGTATAGAGACTGACCAAGCTGCTGTGTCGTGAAATGTACCTGTAACTCTTTCTTCTGCTCTTAAATTATTGTTCAAAAATAGATCAAGGAAACTAAATACAAGTAGTCAACATAATAAATGATTATTTAGACGCCTTGACACGACGAAAATTAGAGAAAATTAATCTCCTCCTCCCCTCAAAAATAAAAATAATAATAAATATAATAATAATCATAATTAATAAAAGAAATAATAAATATAGTAAATAATGATATAATTTGAGCTGAAATCATATAAATATAATATATATATAATATATTAACCTAATAATAATAATTAATAATCAATAATAATAATAATAATAATAATAATAATATATAAGTTCCTTTCAAATGTCGATATTCTTTGAAGCAAAGTAAATATTTTCTTTACAAAAACAAAATTAATAAATTTTATTTTAAGGCATTTAAGTCTTTATGCTAATATGTACACATCATATATTATATATATATTGATAATATTATATATATTAGTATATAATATTAATATATAAATATATATATATTATAAATGTTTATATAATATATTATATATTTTATATATTATATATATAAGTATCTATAATATTATAATCTATAATATGTAATAAGATATATATAATATATTATATTTATAAATATTAATATATATATTAGATATATTAATATATATTATATATAATATATATATATTAATATAATATTCATATATATATAATATATACAGTATTTATTTAAATATAATTATAATAATATATATATTATATATATATTAATATATATTAATTAAATATATAATATATATATATGTATAATATATATTATATAATATATATAATAATATATACAATATAATATATACTATATATATATATTATCTACATATATATATATACTTATACTAATAAGTTACAGTATTATATATAATATATAATATTATATAATATTATTATGATATATATAACTATATATAATATATCATTATATAATAACTGATAAAATATGGATTATAATAATATATATATTTAATATATTATATTAAATATAGAAATTAATATATATATATCTATATAATATACATAGCTTATTATATATATACATATATATATAAATATTATAATCAAATTATAATTATTAAATATATAATATTAATTTATATAATATATTATATATATATATATTTATATATTATATATATATATATATATATATTATATATATATATAATACTATTATATATATATATATATAAAATAATAATATATAATATATATATATATATATAACTATAATATAATTATAATAATTAATTATAAACTATAATTATAAAGTGAAATGGTTCGCATATTATTAATATGTTTATATATAATAATAATAATTATATATATATATAATTATATAAATCTTAATATATTTAACTAATCAAATAAAGTACAACTTTTAAGGATTGATTCCATCAGATTATTTTTAACCTGGCCTTAATTTTACGTAACTCTGCTCTAATATAAGTTCAATCTTCATCTTAGTTGAATCATTAGTGCCAGGACTCTTAGCCCAGTACTCCTATCCTTATTGATGTTTGCAGTCCATAGTAAGATTGAGGCTAAAATAGTCTCATTTGACTTGGATAGTGTTAGAAAAAATCGATGTGATTAGAACAGATCATGATAAGAGAGTCTATCTAGAGCTACTAGAATTTCCATTTTCCTGCCTCCTCCGAGAGGGTTCGTGCTGAAAATATTCTGTGGAGAATTCTTTCCTGATCCAGTATGGAGAGCATAAAAAAAAAGGGTGGAAGAATAAATAACTGTTTACTTCTTTACTGTAAGAGACTACAGCAATGTTGAACAATAAAATTACCAAAATAGATTCATATATATTTTTCCATGGCGAAACGGGAACTCATTAACATGCAAAATGAAGGGCTTGCTTCATCTTTCGTCTCAATGACAGATCTGAAAAAAATAATGTAGAATTATGGTGTATGTGCGTGCTTTGATGTAAAGCAAGAACCATATTAGGATATTGCTGCTATGTGATGCGGTGCGTTCAAGTGCGAAGTTAAGTACAAGGCCTTAATTGGTGGCTGTGTGGTGCGGTGCCTGATTTTACTATATAAATCCATTGATGCGTTATGCTAAAAGAAGTGCGGAGTTATGTTCACGACCTTGATGTCGAATTGTTCTGATTGACAGGTAGCTTGCTGTTTGATACATCCTCTTAGGTGCTCTGTCTCCTCAGGTGCTAAAAAATATAGGTGAGGAAATGAAAATTCCCGCCGATGCTGTGTTCAATCCAAATTAAAATAATTCATTATAATAAATAAGGAAATAGTAAGTTATTATATATTTAAATTCAATCTTTTATCACTTATCTGCCACTATTCCCACATATCCCTCTTTTCGTGTCTATGCATGTTATCAATTTATTGCCATCAATTCACTATAGATAATTAATAATAGATAATAATAATAATATATATAATTAATATCATAAATAATAATACACTAATAGATTAATATATATAATCCAATCTATAAATTAATAATAATATACTAATAATATAAATAATAATAATAATAATTAAATAATTAATTAATAATAATTAATAATTATAATAAATAATCTAATAAAATCATTTATAATAATAATAAATAATAATAACTAATAATAATAATTAATAATTAATAATAATAATAATAATAATATATAATATATATAATTATAAATAAAAACATAAGATTATAATAATAAGTAATTAAAGTTAAAGAGTGAATGAGAGAAAGTAATAATAAGAAAATAATAATAAAATATCTAATAATATAAATAATATTAATAAATAATAAATAATATAATGATAATTTAAAAGGATATTATTATATTATTAATTTAATTATTTATATCATTATTATTATATTATAATTATATATTATTATATATTATTATTATTATATTATTATTATTATATATTATTAAATTATTAATATTATTATTATCATTATTAATATATATTGATTATGAGGTAATATTAAATATGTATAAATTATACATTATTTATTTTTAATTTTTTGTTAATAATATTATTATATTATTAATATGTATATTATATTATTATTATATTAATTAATCTATATATTATTATATATATTATTATTATTATTAATATTATTATATTATTATTACTTATTATTATTATTATTATTATTTGTATATATTATTATTATTAGTCACTATGCGATTGGTATTAAATGAGTAAGGTCGTAGTAGTAGTAGTTAGTAGGTAGTATGCGATTGTGTGTGTAAGTATTGTATGTTAGTTAATGAAATATGTGCGTAGGAGGACATTATGCAAAATTATAATATTGTTAATATAGTGTACAAATCTCTATCCAACTGACATTCCAATTAACTAACTTATCTCTAACATGTTGTGTTTAATTTTATACTTCTATTTTCTGTTTTTGTCTATTTCTGAATAGTGACTTTTTGGTCCTTTTGTTTTCTTCAATCGATGAAAAAATGATCAAGAATTTAATATAAAATAAACAATTTTATTTAAAATATATAAATTACTATTCATCAATTTATGAATAAAAATTAACAATTAAGAACTTAATATCAACATGGGTATTTCTATTTTTTATTCCCTTATTGCATCTTTCACAGGTGTTTTTTTTTTTTCAGTATATTCTTTTTTTATTTTATTTCCGTTTATGGCTTCAGATATCTCGTAAACTTTTGTGAAACTTCGAGTACACAACAGTGTCTTAGAGATTTCTCTCGAAATTATATAGTTTGTATGGGAATCATTTTTCAATTAATTCTGAGATATTTTTGAATTATTTTCATCGATTTAAACCAATATCTCCATTCTGTATGCTCTTTCAAAAGAAACTCATAAAACTACATAGTGTATGAGCATGAGAGTTGTGCATATGTGTATTTTATATTCTTTAATTTGGTTATTTGTTTTACATACCAAGCGAAGAACAATTATATATATAGTTTCAAACAAAAAAGATAACAAGGATTTTTCAATTTTTATCAATCAATCGAAGACCTTGAAAAGATTATTTCTGTATAGTCTAGTTAATATTAGTTATATATTAGATAGTCAAAAGCATATACGATAGATATATACCATATATATTAGTTATATATAATATATATTATATATATATATCATTATTTTTTATTAAAAACTATTAAATAATAATTCCAAAGAAATTTACTATATTAAATAACTAAATATATAAAATGCATAACTACTATATATATTAATATATATATATTATAATATTATATATATATATTAATATATATATAATATTATATATATAATAATATATATAAGTTATAATTTATATTAATTTATTACTAATTAAATAATTAATATTAATATATATATATATATAGTTAATATTATATAATATATAGTATATATATTATATATAATTATATATTATATATTATTAATATATATTATATGTATATAACTTAACTTATAATAATCTATATAGTACTATTATTAAGTATATAAATAGTTATAACTATTAATATATATATATTATATATATATATATATTATATACAATAATATATATATATATATTAAAATATATTAATTAATAGTGTGACCATAAATATATAAAGTAATTGATTATATTAAATCA
>JABUQX010055098.1:0-30000 GCA_015478945.1 Trachelipus rathkii
ACATATAGTAGTCGAGCATAATATACCGACTGTATAATCACCTGTAACAAAATAACTACTATTTGTGATACCGATATATAGATTCACATAGTATACGTTATACTACAATACCTAGCATATATAATAACGATTTAAACATCATATATATATATATATATATATATATATATATATATATATATATAACTACCTACCCAAATGTAATCTTCAAATTACTTTAATTCATAACATTTATATAGATTATATAATATATAAGATATAATATATAATAATTATCCTATTTATGTATATACCGATTTCAATGTTCAAGCAAATCTAGCACAATCTTGAATTCAACATAAGCAGATATGATAGTAAAACACTATTAAGATACATACTACTAGAATAGGTCCTCTGAGGCTAAGCAGATGACGGAAGACCTTTGTGTAAGCTGATTCGAAGCGTCTTCCGAGAAGTTGCAATTCTTTACTAGTAACATATACTAATTATAGTGTTTGAATACTTTAAAGTAGCTGGTATAATAACAGACCAATATACTGCTGCAGCATCTACCACATCATTCAGTATTATATGCAAATGTCCTGGATATGCAAATGAAATATTTGTCCGACGCTCAACTCAGTAATTAATAAATGAATTTTAACTCGTATAATACCTAATATTATAAGAAATGAATAATATCAATGAATAATCTATTTATAACTGTAAAAAAATAGTTGTATATACATATATTTGTACTTAGTGCATGCATAATAGTGAGATTTTTATTTGTGACGAAAATTACCTATATATACGTTATATATATAATATAATATATATATATATATATATAATTAATATATATATAGATATATATATATATATATATATATTTATATAGATGATAATATATTTTAAGAATATATAATTATAGACATATCAGATATAAATTAAAAGAATTATTTACTATGAAATATTGTTTATTATATATATATAATATATAATATTTAATTAATATTATAATATATATATATATTAATATTAATATATATATATATATATATATATATTATAAATATATATATATATTCGATTATATATATATAGTATATAGAATATATAGTATATATATAATATATATATATATATATATTAATATATTATTAAATATAATATATATATTATATATATTATATATATATATATTATATATTATTAATATATTAATTAATATATTAATATTTATTATTATATATTAATATTATATATTAATTAATAATATTATTATATATATATTATAGAATATATTAATATATATATAGATAGAGTATATATATAATATTATAATTATATATATATAATATATATTAATATTATATTAGATGAATATATTATTATTATTATACATATATTAGAGATATATATAATATTATATGATATATATATATATATATATATATATTATATTAATTAATATATTAATAATTTATAATATTATAATATATATATAATATATTGATATATATTATATATATATATAATAATATATAATATATTATATATATATATATATATATTAGAATATTATATATATATATTATATTATTATATATATATATATATATATAAAAGATTAATATATATACTATATAAGATATCATATATATATATATATAGAGTAATCTATATATATATATATAATTATATATATATTATATATAATATATATTAATATATATATATATTATATATATATATAATAATAATATATAATTAATATTATAATTATATTATATATAATATATATATATATTATAAAATATATATGAAATTAATATATATATTTCCTAATAGATATATTAATTAGATTTATATATATAATATAGAATTAATATATATATTAATTTATTAATATTAAATATAATATAATATATGAAAATTGCTTTTCTAGGTTATGTACATATAACCTTGTTTATATTAATATAATATATTAATATTAATATATATATTATATATATATAGATAAGATACGATATATAGATAGATAGATAGTAAAGATAGATAGATAGTAAATAAGATAGATTATGATAGATAGATATAGATAGATAGTATAGATTAATAGATAGATAGATAGATTAGATAGATAGATAGAAATAAATAGAAAGATAAGATATCTAGATAGAAAGATAGAATTTCGAATATAATATAGCTTTAGATTAATGAATAGATAGAATAGTTAGAATAGATAGATAGTCTAGTAATAGAATAGAGAGATAGATAGCGAGATAGATTAGAAGATATAGAATTAAGATAATAGATAGATATATAGTATGTATAATAGATAGATATTGATATAATATGATATATATAAGATTAAGATTAGTAATATAGATAGATAAAGATATAGATAGAAAATAGATAGAATATAATATTAATTTAATTTAATATTATATATATATAATTATAATTTATATATTATATATATTTATATTATATATAATAATTATATATATATAATATATATATATATTAAATATTATATATATATTATAATATATTATATAATAATTATATATGAATATTTTTATATAGATTATAATTAAAATTAATATATATAATTTATTAATTAATTATAAATTATTATATTAATATATTTATAATAATTAATTATAATATATATAATATTAATATATATTATATTATATTAATATATATATATATATATATATATTAATATTATATATATTTATATAATATATATCTATAACATTATATTAATTAAATATTATATCTATTTATATATATATATATTTCCTACTGCGAAAAGTAAATAATAAATTATAATATAATTAATTTAAAGATCTAATCGGCTCACAGCTAATAAGAATTTCTATCAATTTAAAAATTGATGAGTATCAACTTTACTTTATTGAGTTATATTAATTATTTATTACTACCATTAATAAATATATTTCTTGAAAAAAAATTTTTATAATATAACACCTCAAAAAATATATATAACTATCTTAACTGTGACTATATATTATACTACGGCTCACTGAGCTTCCGATAACTTAAAAGGTATTTCTGCAACTAATATAATTAATAAAATTGTTGATTTTTATACTGTTAAATATTAAAATAGTTTTTACATTATGTATATAAATAATATTATTTTTATAGATAAATAAAAATCAAATAACTACGTTGACTCCCGCTTACACGCCTAATCAATGTCCAGGAAAATCCGCCCCGAATCTCCTGACCATAGTATTGAATTGCAACGTCGAAATACTGTACAACGAAAACCATATGGATTTCAGCAACGTTCTTCATTGACAATATTATTTTTTGTTTGTTCAAAAGAAATAAATTTAATGAAATGTAATTATAATTTATGAGATATTTGCATAATCTATAAATTATAAAATACCTGAGAGAGAGTGAGAATCGCATAAAGTAAACCCTCTTAAAATTCTGACATTGGTCTGTCGATGCGCAATCGAGAGCTTAGATTAATTCCTGTAATCTTAGATTAGTAAAATTTATCCAGTAAGTTGCTTCTTGGACCTTTTTATTTATGTTGTGTGTCCTTTTACTTTTGTTTGAAAACTCAGTAGATATGTTAACTTATTTAATATTAATATTTATACCACATTCACACCAAACTATATTAATACTATAAAAACTAATTACCATTCTATTTTGAAGTGTTTTGGATTTCAGAATGCTGAGATTGGTGGTACTATTAGACTTACTTCAATTTGTGGGGCTGCTGATCAATAAAGTTGCTTGAAGATGGCTCTATTGGCTGAAAATTCCTTTTTTGTTTCTTCTGGTTTGAATTTTAGCTTGCCATAGAGTTTTTTCGTTGTCCTCAGGTTTCTTTCTATAGCCTTCTTATTATTATTGTTGATGAAGAATTTAGTCATATTCTTGGTCTCTACACAAATCTAATATTCCCCTACACCACAATTATATTTATATGTAAAACTATTCTCATACCTAGATTCTCTCTGTGTTCCTGAACTCTCGTAACTAAGTCAATACGCTCTTGCCGGACTCCACTACGATTGATAGAGTGTTTAGGTTAGCTTATTGAAAATTGTTTCCATGTAATGCCTTCTTTTGACCAGGATTATTTTATGTGAATCTAGCACAGTCAATAAAACACTATTTATCTTTACTTATATAAAAAATTCTACCTGGATCACCTCTCACGAGGAAATTTGGACGCTGTAGTGTATGTCCGACCTAAACATCCAGTGACTTTGTAGTGTGTCTCTCTGGCTCGAAGTAGTGCCGAGATATTGACCTAATGTTGGCATTAGTCATCTACTATTGAAATTGTATCTCAGGTTTTTCTTCTAGTACGTTCCCCGTGCGAATCTTATCCATTATGCTTTATTTTCTTACCACGTTGCAAGCCCTTATAAAATCATTTGCTCTTTTTCCAACGCAGTATAAATAACATTTTTCGACTACCATTTTTTTCTGTGTTGCACAGATCCAAAACGTTTATGCATTATGTGTACTACCGTCTTCTCACAATATACTGGTCGACTTTCGTGTGTACACCCGAGAGTATAATTATCGAGCTCAAGGTTTTTGCACATAGGTACACATATTCTATAATTGAAAATTAGATTTCACGTGCGATACTTGCTCCTCTTACTAGTAATAATAATTTTTTTTTCGCGCCTATTTCAACTATTTTCCGTAATAATATATCAGTAGATAAATACTAACACTATATCCATCAGCCTTCTTGCTCAAGAATATTCCAGAGTTGCTCTTCCTGTGAGTGACTATCTTCTTAGCTCTCGCGGTACCGGTATCATAATGTTCTGCTATCTACTTCTCTAGTTTATATGACAATTGAGTCTCCTAGCAATCTACTTCTCTTATCGTTCCAGTATATAATCAATTTATTGTTCTCTACCCTATAATCAAATATATTTCTGTGATAATAATTATTACAAGTAACTCCTAGTCGACTTCTCTGAGTGTGTATCCGGCTTCGTACACTCTACTGTACTATCGTGGCTCCGAGGCATCCTTGAACGTCATCTATGTGTGCCTAGAACACTTATTAATAAATTGTTTCTTAGCTAAAATTCCACTACACGTCCTTGCTGATCAATGAGAAGTCATCTATTAAAAGAATTATTCACCAACACAACAATCATCTCTCCCCACTGATGAGAATTCTTACTATACTGAGCAGATACCCATGCTCTACGTCATATTCGTTTGCTCAATAAGGGACACTCGAGCGTATGTGACTCCATGACTTAACTCCGTAATACTACAACTATCTTATGACACATAGTTCATGTGAACTTGTTTCCACTCTCTCTTTGAATATAATATAGTATGTCCAATCCTAGCGCTACAAAGAAATATTTTATGCGCGAGAGGAGGGAAAAAAGAATAATTACATACCTCTAGTAGAGAGTTAGGGATTACGTGGAATCTTTTGGTGTAAAGCTTTCTAAGTTTTTCTAATCATTTGAAAATTCCGACTATCAGTCTTCTGAGTTCCGGATTCGAACCTAAAGTAATTTCTCTATCTCAACAGCACATCAGAAAATGTGGCTTTAACGGTTATCACAAACGTCCTGTCTAGACACACTGTATTTGCACGTCTACAAAAAAATATTTCCCGAAGAAGAATTGCGAGTACCGCATGTAATCCAGCTCCGATATCGCTCCACGAAGCGTACTATATTAGGTCGTTTCTCGCTCTGCGAATCCGAGACTCGTTTATGACGACACTGATAGAGTAGCTAGTTGGAGACTACAGCACGTACTTCTTTGTGTGACATCTAAAATAATAATTCTATCATTAAGATATATAACTTTCTCGTGTGAGGTGAATAAAATTCCAATAACTCTCTATGGATCTTGTAATCGATTCTCTCCTCGACTTTACAACTTTTTCTCGCTCCGTGGTACATATAGCGCGAACCGCGATTAGATTCTTGATCTTCGCCAGCGTATATATCTAATTTCACATTAAACTCTTGCTGCGCCACGCACATTCTATTCTACATAGTAAAGATTGCGACGCATAATAGAAAAAACTATATCTCTATCCTCACCGTAATAGAAATATCTAATACCATTTCACATGGGATCACCGTGGATCGAACTTTCGTGCTTCGGCCCGGTATCTCGACTAAAATTAATACCACACATATTGAGAGAACACAATTTAGCTACATCCAATAATCTCATCGTCTCTTCTTGAAAACTAATTTTCACCCTACACATACAACACTCTTATTACTACATATTCATAGAAGGAGCACAATGTGTCATCTACACCACGATACTTGCGTTACCGGTGATGCCGGATGGCGCTACGGATCTGTACTCGGCCATCCCACCGGTTTTACTCGAGTATTTCGCTACTAAGTTTCTGACACTACTATTTTTGAAAATTGTTCGGCCCTCGGCCTTCTGACATGACAAATAAATTCTTCTATACTCATAACATGAGTAATAGACTCTCTATTCCCGAGTATGGAGAATATTCATGAGCACTCACATGAGCGTGATCCCAGGCATCTCGTTTATACGGAATTCTTGGCTCTGTGGTCTACACGTGAGACTTCCGTACATATAGCTGTTCTCAGGATAATATTGAATACATGTGAGTTTCAGTTTCTCTTAAAGCAACTTATTCATGGAATCAATATTTTTCACGTTTCGTTCTAACTAATCAATATTTAAATTGTGCGCGAGTTATGATAATTGCGACTTACTCCAGGAGTCTCGCGATATACACGCGAACTGTACGCGATCGAGCGTAACTTCGAACAGTGTAGTAAGCTCGCACGTGTGAGAGACCGATCAAAGAGAGTGTATCCTATCTGTCACTATTTTCAAGAAATTTGTTTATTGCGCTCCCACTCACGTAATCTTCTTATACATTTCCATTCATCATCTATAAATGGTAGGAATTATTTTTGTGCAACACACACCGAAATAGAACATATCTTTTGGTATCACCCGAGACTATAAACTTATTCATTTTTTAATTCTCTGTATCTAGGTGATATCCGAGCCAGGATTAGAGAACTATTCGCTTTCTGACTTCTCGTATGTGCTGACTCAAATGTTTTCTAACAATATATCTGGAACTATTGTCTCGAAGCCATCTTTAAAATCTGCTGTTGATTGCGTCTAGAAAATAAGAGTGTTTCAACCTTATCTACGCAAGGAATTTAATTTATATTAAGAGACAAAATTTCATAATCTCTTCCACACGTTGTATAACATCGGCAATGCTCACGTGTTATCGCTGTGTATACTCTGCATATCCACATCGTCAGACACAGCGAGAGCAATACTATGTACCTTGCAGCGTGTGATCCGCTGATTTCCGAAACTATATCGCTTGTTTAGTTCTGCACTAGTTATGGGTCACACACATTTTATACTCGGGTTTCATCGTTTCTTTTCATTGAGAACATTCAATATCATTTTTCATCTATGCTCACCATTATTCATAACATATTTATATTCACTCTTTCGCGTGCGAAGAAACAATTCTAGATCTTTACGCTCTTTGTATCAAAAACATTGCATGCGCGAGCCCAGTTGTCTTCCGCATCCACTGAGTGCTGCTCGAATTTATTTGGTATCCGAGAGGATCAACACGTGCGATCACATAATGCTATCTATGACCATTTAACACTTTTGCGAGTGAGTTCAAGTTGCACAGTCTCTTTTAGCAATCACATGAGTTATCTATTACTCTTCAAAAATATTTTCTGAAGAAAATTCATCAATTGGCTTAATGCTCTTGTGATCTCTTACAGAGTTAGACCCTGTATCTACTTCACTGACAATCTTGTGCTCGCAGAACTTTTTGTCATTCAGTGTGTTTCATATAATTACTCGAATTCACGACAATTCTACAAGCGTGTTTCTACTGTGCGCGGAGAAACTCTATTTGAAAAAGTTGCATTCCGAGTGATCTACATTCATACGCCTTCTGTATCAATAAATATATTTTCGACTGTCAACATAATGATAAGACATATAATTTTCTCCCACTGAAAATTTCCAATCTCCACGGTCCCGTCTATACGCTGAGGACTCACTGGCGATAATCTGATTCTGATTATTAGTTGCGAGATCAACCTGTGGAGTCCTATCATTAACATCCAGTAACTTGCAAATACTAATTTGAACTTGTCTCTCATGTATCTCACGTCTCCTAGAGAGAAAACATTATATAATATTTGTCACACTGCAAGCATTACAAATATTTGATGTGATACCATACAGACAACTTCAAAAACCTAATCATGGTAGATACTCGCTAACTCTCCGGATCCCGTGTGGCTTCACTAAACTCTTCTGTACATCCACGAGATTTTGGCCACGTCTTATGCGGCGCGGAGGGATCTTGATATGCGAGCATTCTTTGTAGCTTAAATTAACTAGTCACTTTCAGCGCATCTTATCGTATGTAACTTTTTTTTTATATCTAATGGAATTTCATCATCCCAGTTTAACTTTTCTAATCGCATAATTTTGAAATATTTTCTTTCTTTTGGACACTATACATAAGTTATGTTTATTCGGAACAACTAAAAAAATATTCCAGTGTGCGCCACAAATCGAGATAATATGCGATAAACCATGCAGATCTCGGCTCCGGATCCGCATCCGAGATCGCGTCTATTTTATGCTCGCGAGTATTCTGTACTTTAGTATCCTGAGCAAGTATTCTATTCTGCACCTATTGCTTTGTACATTTAATCTTAGCTTTCTCAGCACGTCTTCTGGGGCAAATAAATTTTGCAACTAAAAAAATATTTTGAAAAATGTCCTCCCATATACTCTCTAAACGTGGCCTCACAGTGCTACTTTTTGCTCTGAGGCACCACATTTAGCTCAATAGGCGTATCCGAGACTATTCTCTCTCGTTTACACGAATCTCCTGACCTGAGAATGCCGCTCGTATGTCCGACATAAAATGTATTCTAGCATCATATAAAAATTGTTTATCGTTGAGAGCGAATTACTAGCTTTATTCTATATGGCAAGTAAAAATTGCTATGATCATACAATAATATTTTAAAATAATTTCTTACATAAAAAAAATTTATACTTCTTTATAAAATCCTTGCTACAGGATCGCTGGACTTTGCGAGAACTTCACAGCACTCTTAAACGACACTCCAGATTTCGCTTACACAGAAAGTCCTTCTGAGAGTCTACTTCGGTGAGTCTCTCTGGCTTCAGAGATCTATCTGAATCTCATTTACTGTGTGTGCGTATCTCGAAGTTAAAACTCTATTCTGAAGTATTGCTTCAGAGAGGCATAAAGAGTGATCATATAATAAAGAGAGATACATTTCTACATCATTAACTAACACTTCTAAAAAATTATTATGATATCTTTATACACAAGTCCACTATAGTATATCTTATCAACTTGGAT
This sequence comes from Trachelipus rathkii, assembly GCA_015478945.1. Lineage (NCBI taxonomy): Eukaryota > Metazoa > Arthropoda > Malacostraca > Isopoda > Trachelipodidae > Trachelipus > Trachelipus rathkii. Next base: position 9,443 of record JABUQX010055098.1, read on the forward strand.
TTTATCAATTGTAAATTGAGTACACCAATATTTGTTAAGAATCTCCACGAAAGAAGCACTGATTAATCTCTTAAATATAATTATTTCTCTGAAGTTTTTTCATTCATCCCAGACCTATTCATCCAAAGAAAATGTTTTAAAAAAATGCTAAGTTAGTCAATATTATCATGAGTAAACCATTAAAAGGGTACATAGCAAATATATCTTAATAGTAAGTGCGTAAGCCTCTCTGTTGATGCTAAATAAATTATTTTAAAATAAAAAATACCATCGTATGAGTACATAAAGAATATAAGTTATTGAGAAATAACTTACTCTGTGATATTTGATATCTTCTTTGTCAGAAAGAGGTGAGTTAACGAGTAGTGGTCGTAGGTAGTTATAAAAGTCATGCAATTGCGCTCATATTTAATGTGTGTAGAGTGAGACAAGATAAATTATAACAATCCTAAATTAGTCTAAATTCACACGTATATTAACATATCAAACACTTCTGTTGACTCAGTTTCTGACAAATATATTTGTATTAAGAACTATTTTTTTACTCTTGGTATTAATAATAGAATAATCACGAAAAGTCCTTATATTTTGAATTGTTGGATACAGTGTCTTGTCTCAATGCAACAGCTTTCTGAGTGTTTTCTATTATAAGGTAAAATAAATGCTGAATATTTTCTTTTTTATAAATTGGTAAATATACTCACAATCATTGGAAATTTTACTATATGTAATGTTCTATTATAAGTTATATGTATTTTTTACAACCTATATTATATATTATTACCTTTATAACCACATTCAAAAATCTTCTTACATATATACTTTATCATACAAACTCACTTTGACCTCTATTCAGATGAATTACTATTATTTATTCAAGATAAATACTCCTTTTTATAAGCATATTTTTCAAAAGTAATATTATATATACACTCACAATATCTTATGTTCTATGTGATATATGGTGTCTTAGAAATCATTAATAAAACTTTACATAGAAAGGTTGAGTATATAATAATATACTTTAATTCTATCTGAGCTGCAGAGGCTCTGTCAAGAAAAGACTCCACACAATTAAGCGCTATATCCACTACGAAATATAACTTTTTATGGGAATAATCAGAGCCAAATACAGATTTATATGATATATGTAGCCATTCACATTATACTATCGATAAAGTCTATAGTGATTAATTCGAGAGATTTATTATTGTAATAGATCGATAAAATTAGCGAAAATCCATCCAGATAGTTTGACAAGTAATATTGGCCAATTTGAGTAATTTATGCGAGATAAGGACTTGATGACGGTGTTCAATATGGCTACCATACATTTAGTGAGCATAAAAATATTCCTATTTTTACTTAGTGATATTGCGCATGAGTGGATTCTGGACTTTTTATCTTTTTCACATGAGAATGTGGGGTCAATTGAAGCGTCTATTGTCTTTCATGCGACACAGTATAGCAATTTTATTTTGATATATTTTTGTTTTTTTTCATAGTTAATTATAAATTCACAATGCTGCCATAACTGATATATATTTTGAGAGTTGTGCGTAGCATATTATCAGTATTAAAACATGTTAAAATGCATCGTGTGTGAGATGTTATTCATATATGTGTGCTCAATACAATAGCGTAGTAATATTCATATAATTCGTCGCTCTGTAGGTTTTCAATGATGATAACGTTGTAACCAGTTATATAACTGAAGCGCGATGTTCTAAAGTATTAATTAAGAGATGTCAAGGATTGAAATACTATGTCTCGTGAGTAGAATAGTAGATCACCTGAAAACTGATCTATGATTAGTTTTCCTAGATTTTGTTTTTACCCTCAAATGTTTTCACTTTCTCGTACCATCGTATAGAACTATGAGTTATTATGCAACAGTATGTGAAATTTAAATCTTCACGTTGATTTTAGTCCCAAAAACAAGTCATTTTAGGAAATGCGTGTTTTCAATTTACTCTACCTTAGTCTCTGATAATGGATTTAATATGTATATCATTATCTTTACTCATGATTCTTTATTGACTCTATATACTTATTTCTATTATCTTATAAATTTTATTCTAAATTCACAGTGAGTGCTGCTGGTTGAAGGGGTTTGAGCTCACCATCTATTGTAACTCTATTCTTTGTAAAACATGGTAACTATCTTTTTCTCATATGCAGAAAATGTATTAAATAGTTGTCTTATTAACTATTTTTTTCACATTTTGCTGCTCCTTGTGAAACTCTCCCTTATAAACTGATTTGATCTGAGACACTTAAAGCATAATTTTTTGTCTTTAATAACAACTATATTATTATTCATTATTTGGCTTTGTTATTTTATTCTTAGATATTTTGCATTTAGAATTATTATATAATATACTATGATTTGTTCTTATTTTATAACAAAAATGCAAAACTGTGATTAATTATATACTATATCATTACTAACTTATAATCATTCGGATTTTACTACTACGACTCACTAAAAGTCTTATCATAAAAGTATTAGTGGCGCGTGTAGTGCGTGAGTCATATATATGTGAGTGTAGCGCGCAACTATAATTGGAATTCATATAATAAGATGCATTATTAAGTTTATGCTTATCTATTTATATCGGCAACAGTTAGTATCAACAATATGTCTCTTATCCATATAAATAATATGATAGTTATTATTACCAGTGTGTTTTTTAGGGAGTGATGCTATTCGAAATTCGATCGAGATGGGGACGGAGAAGGGAACTGTTTATTGCATTATTCTCATTACTGTGAGTAATTGAGTGGATGGTACGGTTTATAGAGAATCTATTTCTATGTCTCTACTGCAGTATCTACTCTCTCTCTGCACAAAGACACGTATTTATAGAGTCGTTGCGAGCTTCTGCGGTGAGAAGATCCATTGCTCGGTTAGAGGGGTGATTGTATCGCAATACTACGCCACCACCGTTCTCACAAAACGTACAACAGTCGTACTTATCAGTAGACCCTGCAGCTAGATATCCCGCTTCTGTATCCTTCTCTCACAATCAGAGAGCGTGGTCAAGAGGACTATCACCTGAGTATGTGGTTATAACCCGTTATATAGTTTATTTCGATTTACACATCTCAACATACTATCCCAAAAAACAAATACTAATCCTAATATGAGTCTCATATCTTAATGAGGCGAGCGAGTCTTATTTCGCAACAATCTATTCGTACTCTATAAATCTCAAATCCACTATGGAGAGTTATTTTTTGTAATATTCACTACTCACTTACTATAAAAATAGCATACTACAGTAGAATTTCACACATTTATCAATTCAAATCGTACAGGGTAATATTACCATATAATGCATTATTTATATCAATCTAAAAACAAAAGAATATAAATCTGCTATAGCTTCATATATACTTCTATATCTATAATATCATTCTACAGTTTTCTACTCATTTACCAAATATAGTATTTTGCAATAAATCATTATGTTTCATTACTATGTATCTCGACTCACATAACCAGTTATTATCGATTTTCACTGTATGTATTCGATATTATTTCTACTGACAAAGTTCGATTTTTCACTGAGTGAGAATTTATATGAACTCCAAAAAATATATATCGCGCAATGAAATGCTACTTAACAAAATTTTGTTTATTGCTACTATTTCTGCTTTCGCGCCCTTCTGTATAGAACTATATGTAAAATTAATTTTACCAAAGTATATCATGATATCACATTTCATTTTTACACATTATTATCCTTCTATATATATACTATATTGTGTTTATAAAATAACTAGAAAAATATTACAGTTATTATAATAATTAGTTAGGTTTTGCTTTCGTTTTGGAAACTTGGCTGTTGCTTGTGGCTGACGTCATTTTGTGTATTCATAATCTAAAGAGGATTAATTGAAATATAGGTATATATACTTACTCATCTTCTACTTTTTAGTTTTTAAGAAATTTATCCTTAACTAATTTATAAAGACTCCTCTGATTATTATTTTCAAAACACCTTTAATACTATTATATTGGTCCTCAGATTATCGAGTGATTAGAAAGATTATCCTCCGACATGAATTCTCGAATACACTAACCATAGGTTAACAGAGAAATACTGATTTAACACATAAGTGATAATCAGCTAGTGTAACGAATCTTTGTAATGGAAAAATTGCAGAAATTTAAATAATAATTTACTATTTTTATTTTGCTCTCTGTGTGTGTGTTTATTAAAATGCGTCAATATATCACACGATAGATATAGTATTATATAAATGAATAATCTTACTGAAGCTATAGGATTGAGCGAGAATCCGACATACTGAAATGCTTTTACAAGGAGCGTGTCTCGTGCTTAAGTTCGCACGTTGGTTATCTTTGAGAGAGGCGAAATAATATTTGTTTCTCCTACCTCCGTAGGGGAGGGGCGGAGGAACCCCGCGCGCACATTGTAATCTACTTCAATACTTATATTTCTCTAAAGCGCGTGATCCTGCGAGAGTTATCCCGAGAGATGAGCGCGGGCATTCCCCTGAGGAGGAGGGGGAAATAGTCCCCTATTTTCAACCCAGGCTACACTTCGCGCTTGTTCGACCCTCCCAGAGACGCCGTGTGAAGCATGTGAGACACACCTCGATCATCTCTTATAGTCGCATCTTATTCTCGTCGTGGTGGCTATTACCCCCTGGGGTATCTCCTCTTTTTAGGCGTCTAAATAAAAATAAATATAATATAAATCTTTGAAAATAATATACATCTTATTTAACCTCACAGTCTCATGTGGCTTCTTAAAGTTATGTAATGTAAGTTAATTACTTTCCTTCCTCTCTCGCCATAACCAACATCTAGCTGTAGTTTTTGGTATGATAAAATATGCCATACAAAAACGAGAAATACTTTTTTTATTTTATGCATTTTCCAACACTATCTTCAATACACGCACACTTGTATTTTTCTAATAATGATGTGATTCTCTAACACTTTTGCATTCTCTAGATAGACTCTAATTCATTACGACTTTCTTAGTTTTCAGAATGAATATTTCTCAGTGCCTGAATGTAAACTTCTTATGAATAGTTCTATCACCCACTATATAATATTTGCCTTTTAATTCGTAATTTTAATTTTATTTGTTATGGTACCGCTTAGTTTTCCTGAATAGTATTATAACGCTAATATTAAATAAATCACCTATTACTTCTGATTGTTTTCAGTTTCAGTTTCATATATCACTATATTATTTCTAATATCTATCGTCATTTTTTTTTTCTTTTTTATATTATTTATTATTAAAATAAAAAAATAATATATTTTAAAATTATAATATTTATCGATCTCACAGTGAAATGGTATTCTCTATAAATAAAAATAATAAGTGATGTATACTACAATTTTATAAACATATACACAATATTAATAATATATATATATACCAGATAAAACCGGTAAAATGTGAATACCTATACGAGGTATTACTATTATTTCAACCTCATTGAGTTTAAGTAATTGTTATAGAATTTAATTATTAATATCTTTTATTTTTTTAGATTTATAGTTATTTGTGAGTGTGTGCCTTATATAGCTTTAATATACTTATTGTTACAAGTGTTTGAGGGTTAAATGATAATAGTCATTGTCACGTTTTTGCTAGTTTTTGAGAGCCAAAACTCTAGTTTATTTTTTTTTTTATTCATACACGTAATCCGAGATTAGTATATTAAAGCGATGATATAGAGGCAATCATGTAAGAGCAATATCATCGGACACTACAAAGTGTTAGATTTAAAACGCCAGCTCAAGAAACCAAAATATGTGTCCTTATTAACTCATATGCCTTAGTAGATGAAGTGCGATAAACTAGGTATCTAAAAATTATAGATGCAAAAACGTTATTTACATGTATACTATACACACTATTTAATATTCCTTTACAAATATAACGTTCGAGAATATAAAGTATACAAGGTTATAACTGAAGATGTCTTTTGCTAGAAGATGCAAAGCAAAACACAGATATATAACACTATATTAGTATATAACTCTATGATCAAAACTTCATTCTATGTAATTCTTACATATTTGGCACCCCTATACATGTAACCCAAATATAAACAAAAAATTTATAAATTTTATGCAGATTAATTCTATTGGAGTACCTGAGTCTATTATTTGTCTAATCTTGTTTGTTCCTTTTTATAATGACTTTTGTTTTGCACAAAACCTCAAGCACTCTCTCTATATGTGGTGTAGTATTAAATAATTATTTATTAAAATCCGATTATCAGGAAAAATATCGATACTTACAATTCACACTCGTCTAAACTAACGCTAAATTCTCAACCATTACCCAAGTATGAGTTTTTTAAATATCACATTACATTTTGCTCTCAAACCAAAAATATTTTTAAATTGGGCATCGTTAAATTGCTAATTAAAACCGGAGGCAAAGGGCTTTCCTTTACGATTGGCTAAGTCAATACATAGAATATTATTAACGAGCGATTTTCGAGATTGTATCTAGAAGATATAGGGTGGAGTATAGTCATCTCACCAATTTAAGAACCTAGAACCAAATGCAACAACGATTATATTTTTTGTCTAGGACGCAGCTTCGCGAGTATTAAAATATTCTATATAATAAATGATTTGCGAGAAGAATTGACACTAAATTCTGAATTGAGCACGAAAAATTGCTCCCATATTTTTATGATATGATCTTTCCACGGATTATGTAATTTTTAATGCTCATTATATATGCTAATCAAGATAAATTGTCCTTTTGTTTTCCTTCCAGGTTGGTCTTATACGATAATTATTGGTAATCAACTATATATAGATAATATGAAAAAAAAACTGGATCTGATCCTTGAGATGAAGATAATTGTTAAACACGAAGTCTCAGATTAGTTCAGAATAATCCTCTCTAAATAGGAGTTTTTCTCTTATAGAGTAGAGAATTATATAAACTGAGGTCTCCTTGAGAGAGTCTTGATTATATGTATACTAGAAGATTAATTTTTATGCTTTCCGTTGGAGCACTATAAAATGATTTGTGGGAATTTTAAGATCATAATATTATGCACTGTACAGTATTGCTATCTCAATTTTCTTTGTGTAAGCATACTGATAAGATACAAAAGTCAACCTGATAATGAGTAGGGTTCTTGTTAATATGTTAAGAGAATCACTAACGCCTGGATGCGGTCGTGTAGAGTGTATTTTCCGTCGAGCTATTAAAGCTACTATGACCGTGACTGCAAATGGATTTATCGCTGTGCTCAAATATGCAACTTATTAAAGAGATATTGTCCTGTTGCAACTCACATTACTATGTATGCTATGCTAGTCGTTAGCCCTTTTGCTTCCATTTATCTGTAATATGCTCGCGTGATAAGTAATGAGACAACCTCCTGAGAGTCTCCATGCCACTCTCTCCTACTAACTGCAATAATGTCTCATATTGCATATTTTTTTCGTGGAAACTTGTGAGCAGATCAAGTTGTTAACTTTTTTTTTGCTCTGTGCTACAATGATCTTTCTAAGTATTTTCTAGTGTTTCTTCTCTTATTTATTTTGTCTACAACATACAATTAAGTTTGTATTTAGCATGTCACACATATGTACTTGACTATTAGTAATTATAATGAGAACTCTGCTCTTGTATGGCCGTATATTGTACCATATCTATATTATATCCCTTTTTTTAAATTGAGTTATAATTTTTTCATTTATTCTCATATATATATATATATATAAAATTTTAAATAAGTGAAAATATAAAATTATACTAATAATCACACATATAATATATATAAAAAATAAATTTCAAACACATAGCTAGTAATATTTAAAGGTATCTCACAGAAACACTAAAATATTACAAATAAGCTTTTCTAATCTACGTAAAAAACTTGAATAACGATCAATAGCGTATTTTATCACTTAATTAAAGAGTGTAAAAAATAAAGACAATAAAATTAAAAGCAATCCAATACTTTGCTTCGGCTAGGTTGTATTTACAATATATATAATATATAATATATATATATATATATATATATACATATTATATATATATATATTATATATATTATATATTATATATATTATATATATATATTATTATATATATTATATACTATATATATATATATATATATATATTATATATATATATATATATTATTATAATATATATATATATTATATATATATTATAGTATATATAAATATATATATAATTATATATATATATTATATTATATTATATTATATATAATAATATATATATATTATTATATTATATATATATAGTATATATATATAATATATATATATAATATATATATATATATTAATATATAATATATGTTATTATTTTATTGATGTTAATCTTGTCTTGGTTATATTTATGAATTTTGATGACCCTATGTTGCTTTTGAAAAACTAGTTAAATATGCATACTCAAATAATAATTTTAATATATATTAAAAACACTTTTTACCTTTAAAATAAAACTTTTAAAATAATATTCACAAACACAACACACACAATAATATTAATATTTAATATATATATATATATATATATATATTAATATATATATTAATTTATATTATATATAATAATACTATATTAATTATATATATATAATAATTACATATATATATATATATATATATATATTAATATATATATATATATATATTATAATATATTAATATATATATATTATAATATATATATTATATAATATATATAAATTCCGTAGCTTATACATTCATTAATTTATTGTAACCTCATTCAGTTATAATAACAATACTAAATATAGTAATTATCGGATAAAATTTATTTACTAGAAATTTCTTAGTTTAATTGGTAATAGTTGGTTATTTATATAAGCAGGCTTTTGTAAATGAGGTGACAATATCTGCTATATAAACTTTGTATATTATATTGATCAATATATATATAAATAGTTAATATATATATCCCTAGAGGCCTCTTTATTAGTTGGGAAGGTATTAGTTACATACACAGATTGATTTATGAGCAAAATTTATTTTCTTTTTATTACTTAAATATAATCTATTAGTATGTTAATTACTTAGATGTTAGTTTCAATATATGTTGATTAGTTTGAATTTGATTATGAGTACAATATAGTTAATCTAATATATAGTTAAGTAAGTGCAGATAAGTATTTCCTTATGTAGCACAAACATATATCCTTAAATACCCATAACACATATTAGTATATAAATAAGCTTAACTACATAAAATATAACTGATAATTTATATTTATTATATACTATAAACACATTACAAACTGTAATTCTCTCAATCACACATTCTCACAATAAAAAATACTATAAATAGCCCCCCATAACATCAACAATTAAAAATACACTACCTACTTATTATAAAACACATAAATACTATAATTACTGTAACACCTGTAACAAAAATACTATACTTATTTGATGATATACCATTAGAATTCAATAGACACCAATAATAACTCAAGTACACACATAATATATACTGAAATTTTAAAAAAAACACACAGCCAAGAAATTACTTTAGCAACTATCTTAATATACATATATAGATTAACACTTGACCACCAAAATTCAAATATCAACCAATACATGAAACATACTATATTCAAAATAAACATTAATACAAAGTAATTAAGTTAATTAAAATAATAGATAAAAATATGTGTATACTGAAATCATAATTAAATAATAACTACTAGTATTTAATACCTACAACTTAATATCATTAAATAGTAATGGAGTATCACCTTAGGAGTATCATACTAATATATGATTTATACTAATGATTTAGTACAAATAAATACAGTTATGTCAAAATGTCACCCCTTATTAATATCATATATAAATAATGAGTACACTGCTTATAAACCAATCCTATATATATCCTAATTATAAGTAAAGAAATATTATTCAAATAGAGAGTAAATTCCTATTTATATCCCGATCATATAATACATTTTATGTGAGTACTTTATATGTAGTATACTGTAAATATAGAAGTATAAAAATTAGATCGATAAATCTTAAATACTATTATTAATATATATTATAATATATATATAGTATATATAATATTAATATTATATATAATATATATATATTATTATATAATATAATATATTAATATATTAATATATATATATACGGAAGCTTACTGGAATTTTAACAGACTTGAAATATGCAATATATTAGAACAGATTAACTAACTAATACCCATAACCGTAATTATTATGCCTAGTTAGCCTAATACGGTGTTATATTTATTAAACTTTTTTAATTAACTATATAATTTTTTAATAGGAATTTTAAAATATTTTAAATTAGTCAAGAATTGCTAATCTTAATTATCATATATATATACTATCTATATCTAAATTTTAATTTATAATAAAAAAAATAAATGTTAACACTCGCAGTTTACCTCAAAACCACGTTTGAGGTAGTTTTATTTATATTACGTAGAGATGATAGAGGATTTAGTTAAGCACGAAATCGAATAAACATACTTTATATATGATTATATAGACTAGAATTTTATTTGACTCAACACTAAGATCCAATCATATATTTATATCTTTAAATGAATGTAACCGTAAAACATTTTCAAATAGTTTTTGTATTTTTTTTTTAATTTCATTTTCCGTATCCGTATATTTTATTAAACATTATTATAACTAAGTTTCGTTGTACTTGAGTAATTAGTACAAAAGTTAATGTGATAAATATATAATTCGAGTACTAATTATCAAGGCTGTCGGGGATATACAGGTATAAATTATATGAAAAATACGGATAGCTGACATCATTTACCGAAGCTCATCTGTATCATTGTTAGATTAATATATGAAAAAACTACATTTTAGAAATTAGGGATGATATACCTTGAAAATAGCCAATTATAAAAGAGAGTTTTTATCATTACAAAAAAAGAGAGTGAGTTTTAGATATTGTACGTCCATACTTAGATAAAAAATTTATAGTAATTTAATATATATATATATATATATTATATATATATATATATATATATTAGATATATATATATATATATATATATAATAATATATATATATATATATATATATATATATAATATATATTAATATATATAATATATTATATATATATATATATATATAATATTATATATATATATATATATTATATATATTATATCATATATAGATCATAAAATGATATAATATAGTTTTAAAATTCAACATAAACATGATATAAATTAAATTAGGTTAAATTATGGTCAAGGCAAAACCTAAGGCCTTGAAAGCTAAAAAAATTATGAAAAGGCATATCAATATGAAACTTGAATGAGACAGCAAACAATTAACTTTGCACAACTCACAAATGCTCTTCCTCCTCCTTTTGACAAAATATGGAGTGATAAAGAAAGTAAGGATGGAACGTTTAGAAGGATTTGCTTATTTTTATATAACCAAACAACCTAAGTTTTCATGATAAATCGTTAAGTGAGTGGATTAGAAAGGTTTAAAGATAGAAAGATATCGTGTTCATGACTCAATTATGGATAAATTAGAGTATAGTAAAATACCGTGAGAGTGAGTAAATGTTGAATTAAAAATATTATGAAATATATAAACTGATACTAAGTTAGTGTACCGGGAATTGAGGTCGGAAGAAGTATTGTGAGCAACACCTACCTATGCATCATTCAAGTAATAGTCAGTATAGTACTTCATAATAACTGATATTATATATATTGGAAAAAGGATTTAAGATGTAAAGGGGGTATAACTTTATCGAAAGGATTGTATTCACTCTCGGGTGGTTTCTCCGTGATAGCATACATATAACCAAAACTCACATTATCAATAATATTTTTATGAAAGAATAGCAGTAACGATATTTTATAAGATTTATTGTTAAATAATAGAAGCTCCTACTGGACAATCAGTAGATATTCTCTTCGAGAGTTATCAAAAGTAGTTAGTATAATAGTAAATGACGAGGAAATCATTTACACACTAACTTAACATCACTATATCATATTTACAAAATGTGAGTAGGGTCCGAGAGGGTAAATTATATATAATCTTTATTATGTCGGACGTTACATATCTTACCCTATATATATTAGAGAATTAGAACAAGTTAATGATTTCGTATAATAAATTATATAAACAGTGTAAATAAATTTACATCACTACATAAAGAGATGATTCTTCTTAATATCAAATATTACAAAATGCAAATACAAGCCTTACGAATGTACACATTATTTTAAATCTATATAAAATATATATTTAAATTCACTTATCAAAATATCTCACCAATCTACTCATTACTATTATTCCGAAGCAGCTTACTATAATAGCAACTAGCTAAAGTAAGCAAGTTTAAACATTCTACACATATGAAATAGTAAACTATCTTATTATTTTAATTATTATTATAATATAATACTTAGTCATTTATTTTACATTTCTATGGAAATAATTATTAACAGTAAAAGAAATAAGTAAAACTACCAACTTAATCAAGCTTTCTGAGGCGGAGATGAGAATGAAGGAGCTTTACAATGTAAGATGATAAAATACTAGAAGTGAGAAAACATGAGATGAGAAATCTACTAAAGACACAAGAGAGATTTTAGTCGATCATGAATAAAAGAGCCACACTATAGTCTCTCGAGATTCATGCGAGCTAGGTTTTGTCTGAGATAATTAGACGAAGAGCTACAGAGAGAAACATCAAGTGTGATGTTATATGATGCTGTACTTAGTGAGAGCATATTTTAATACTATCTTGCACGGTTCTAAAACGATATGCAACGAAGATTTTATGAGACACTCACTAAGAGATAAATATCTACAAAATAGCCAACAAAATAGCATATCGCTCTGTTCAAGAGAATAATATGCAGCGAATAACAAGAAAAAGGAAATTAGCGTAACACTTGATAGAACTAATATATATCCTTGAAGCAAGTACTATTCGATTGAGCTTATCTGTGAGAAATATAGTTGATTGTTCTATATTTCTTCTAATAGGCTCAAACATAGAAACTTCTCGTGGAAAACCATTCCTCTATAGTGTATTTGATTTTATGAGTAGCTCTAGTGTATTTATTTTGTCCCTTTTTTATATAATATGATTGAATGAAAACTTCTAAAGAGAGAAGTTAGCATATTAATTTTTATGTTTTATAAGTTAATATTATTCATACCAAGGAAATCTTTTCGCAAGGAGCATCACACTATAGCTATGAGGATAATAACCTATATGATATAAAATAAATATCATAAATGCACTTCGACGCTAAAGGTAGAGTCTGATGTGTGTTTGGTAGAGAGTAGATGTATAGCTAGAATGGGCTTGTATGTAGGAGAAGTATGGTTGGTAGATCTGTATATACTATATACTAAACGAGAGTTGTATAAGTGAAGGACTACATAGACGTGATAGCATAGACGCTATATACAGGATCTACTCTAAAGATAGATCTGTCTTACCTATTTAAAGAGTGCTTAAATTATATAGTGAAAAAATTTCTAATCCTTTATATAGAGTTTCTCTTGCTATAAGAGCTAGTCGAGCGCAGCACCTCCTCTCGCCGCGCTCTCCTGCTAAGTGTTATTCATTTACCTCATCACGCTTCTTCTAAATTAAATATACTTGTGATTGAAGAATGTAGTTACAATATTGCATTCATACACAATTCCCTACCTTAATATATTAGTTCGCAATATCGTGTCTATGTGAAATTATAAGTTCCTATGACATATGAATACATACTAAGTGTTCACTTCCTTTTGAGCTTGGTATGTTGAATGAAGTTCAAATGCTGTACTTTGCTTTTATTTTCTTTGTTTACTTTAGCAAAGTTGGCAGTTTTGATGTTTCAACAGCCTGCATGAGTTTCTGCAATGGCTATATTGCCTGCAAGTATCTTCTACAATTATCAAGGTTTTTCTAATGTATTCGGGCTTAATCTTTAGCTTTTTACGCTACTTTGCAAGCCCTTAATCTTGCACCTGCTTGGATTGGGGAAGGGGGCAGTCTGTGTTGGCAATCATTTTTCCTTGTGTAACGATTACAAATTTTTTGGTCATATTTTATTGTAACCATAGTTGATACTCACATAGTACACATTAGTAATGAATTTTCGTATTCCTTATATTAATTTTTTTTGTTTCCTTTTTTCTATTCACATGGAAATATAACATATTCCCCTTTTGCTAAGAATATTAAGTTTATTTCTTATTTTTCTTTGTTTTCTTAATTTATAATTCTGTTGTCTCTTGTTATAAACATCCTGCGAATTTCTCTCAAGCAAGATCAAATTTTGGTTATTGGTCTTTCAAAAATTGTTGTATTAAAGTATTATCCCCTTGTCTTTTATTATTTTCACATCACTAAAACCGTCCAACTCTGTTAATGACGCTCATCTTTTGTAGAACCTTTTCTTACCTTCCTAAATTTCACGGTATCGTTCGGATATAACCATGACTCGAAAAAAGAAAAAAAAACTACTTAAAGTATCATCAAAATTTTCTTGTTTGAAGTCCATCTATTAAAAGAAAATAAATCTCCCCACTTGGTGGTGACTTCTTTTTCTGCTAACGCATTACTTCTTTTTTTGCAATACAGGGACATCTTCTTTTGATCCATCTTTTCCCAAAAACAAATCGGCAAGATACTGAACTTGTTTCCATCTATTTAATAAGTAGCAACTCTTTGTCCTTAAACAACCCTGGAGGAAAAGTTATATTACCTTTAAGGGTTAGTATATGATTTGGTGTCAAAGCTTCTAAAGTTTTCTAAATCATTTGAAAATCTGGCTTATTGGTACTATTATTATAAAATGGAATCTATCTCACAGAACAATAGTATGCCTCAAGTTAATCATCTTGTCAGACCATTATTGGCTGTTCTAAAAGATGAGCTGTAATATATTTCTTACAGCTTCTAATAATGTCTCTCAAAATTGACTCCTTTTATGAGAACTATGAGGGGGTTGAAAATCCACTGTATTTCTTTTTGCCAAAAAAAATTTATTTACTTGCTTATTATTCCCATTTTTTAACTTGTCCTTTTAATTCTTTGTTAGGCTTTCCACAACTGTTTTCAATACATTTATCTGATCGTGATCATTTCACTTGCCTTAATCTGCGGCTTATAAATCTTCTTAGAGCATGATAAAAGCATCAGTATCTAATGAAATATGCATTTTCTAAATGTATTGCTCTGGCTAACTTTAAACATGAAATAGTTAATCCAGTATCTTTTTTTCTCTACCTTCCTTCTTCCCCTTACTACAAAAGAAAAGGGCCAAAAGGCATCTTATAACCATCTTGTAAAAGGTGTAGCATCAACATTTTAATTATCTTATCTTTCGGCAAATCTTCTCCCCATCAACTGCTGAGTTGGCCCTGTATGGAGCTTTCTACAAAATATAATGCAATCTTTTAGGATCTTTTTAATACTTCTACTTGCTCCAATGATATAGTACTTCTCTCTCTTAAAGCTATTTAAAACTGTTTGTTTCCTAAATGTCCATTAATTCTATGGTAATATTATTCTCTATTAGCATTGTCAAAGATGATTTTAAAAGTTGCTATTCTTGTGAAAAAGAGCTCGGTTATAAGAATTGATAGTGCGGCGTAGCCGATTAGCCGAATAGCCGAAAATCGTTGCGGCATGCCCAGCTATGCTGATTTCTGATCATAACTTCCCGAAGTTTGATTCCTTTTTGTATTTTGTATACGTATTAGACTCTCTATGCAGAAAGAAACTATTTCTCTCTTCATGTGATTAGTTCATTCATATGTCTATTAATCTTTCTTCCTCCGCATCCTCAAACTACTCTTTAAACGATTCCAGTATCTATTTCTTCTATCTCTTCCCTGCATTATTATGAAATCTGCCATATACTCATACATCCTCTTCAAATACATTTTCCAAACTCAACACGAAAATGCCAGTCTTCTTCTGTGGTAAACATTATGGCGGAGTGTATACACATATAACAATCGATATTTCCTGCTCCCTATTTTCATAGTACACACCTTCAGTCATTCAGCAATAAACCCAATAAACTAAATAACCTGAAGTAATGATAACAGCTCAGTGTCTCACTATCTTAGCGATCCTATGTATACAACCTCCTCCCATTACTGCAGAAAAAATAAACACATAGGTTTCCAAGTGATCTCAGTCTCTCTTCTTTCCCGTAATCCTCGTCCACACCAAAATGGTTCAAATCCTTAAGCGCATTTATTTTATCTTCATAACATACAAATCAATCTAGTATCTTTATTAAGTATGATGTTCAAACAAACGTATCCAATCATTTCTTAACTTTTCTGTTCAAGGTTCATCTCCTAACAACAAAGCAGTTTTCATTTTCAATGTTATCTTGAACATTGTAATCAGCAATTTTTTTAAACTCCTTATCGATTAGCTAGACCTTTAGTGTGAAAATTCTCCTTTATTCGCTCCTTTGACAGAAATTAATGCCAAATTAATCATAGCATAAGCTTTATGTATTCCCATGGAAAATTTGCAGCTAACCGGGTTCAATCGGTACTTATAGCGACAGAGTGCATGGCAAGCGCGGTCGATCCCATATTCGACCAGTGAAATTACCTAGAAAGATCCCTCCTGATGAGCTAGGCCCGTGAGGTGGTGAACTAATATATATATATATTAGTATAATATATAGTACTATATATATATATATATATATATATATAATATATTATATATAATAATAATAAATATAATATAATATATATATATATATCATATATATATATATATAATATATATATATATATATTCTTCCCTCTTATCCCCAGATGGGGTGAGGTGCTTAACATACACCGGAAACAGAAAAGTAGTAGAAAACATTAAGCAGTTCGAAATGAAGCCCCCTTCCCTTACCGTCCCCTTTATACCCCCATGAGAACTAGTCACAGTCAGAAAATTTCACCCTTCCACGAGACCACGAAGACCTCCACTCTGGTATCTTGGTCAATGTGGTCATCTCCTGGGAATTAAATGTAAGGACAAGTCTTGAGCTCAATAGTTTTGCATGAAGCATTTTTGTTACCCGTGTTAATGTATAGTAGTGAAAACTATGCGTCTGAAATATTAGTATAGAATCTTAAGGTCAAAGTGTTCAGATGACAATCTTAGGGGCACGGTTAGTGAGAAGAATTGATAAAATGAGAATGAACGATTAGAGTTATATTTGGTAGAAGAAAAAGCATAAGTGAGAAATAGAACGAGATTACATTGATATAGTGGTCAATATGAATAGAATAGATGATAGTCTTGGTTAAGCGGTATGTATAGTGGCGAGTACTAGAATCATCGCGGAAGACGAAGAAAAAAGTAGATTGAGTCAGCAAAGGAATCTGAAGGAGAGGAATGTGACTTTGGCAGAGGCGAGAAAAAGGTGCTTATATATAATTATATAATTATATTATTATATTAATATAATATATATACATATATATATATATATATTATATATATATATATATACTATATATATATATATATAATATAATAAATATATATAATATATGACCAAACCACTATGACCGTTTAAATTTAATAATTTAACCTACAGGAAATAAACAAAGTTAAAATTGGAGCGAGGATTTCGAAAGATTCAACCGCCATCCCCATTCAGACTCAAACTTGATAAAAACTACTAAAAAAAATTAAAAATAAGGAAAGTAAAGTTGCAATTCCATCCACTTGCTGGCTTATCATTACTATTTTTATTTAGATTTTTACAAAATACGACAGCTTTGAAAAAAAATTTAAGAGAATATAATTGCCAAAACCAGCTATTAATTACATACAAGAGCTAGATATTAACCTTTTGATTAAGAGATGGTTCTATTGAACTGCTCCGTTGCACATCACTTTCGAAGAGTCAAAGACTTCTCGACGTCAATCTGTCATCTTATAACCTGTGGTCTGTGTAATATGAAATATTACCTCAATCTCTAAGAATATTAATGATGCATTTTATCTTTTGATTACATCAGTACCTTCAGAGTTTCCCCATATATATATATATATATATATATATATATATAATATATATATAATATATAGATATATATATATATATATATATATATATATAATATATTATATATATATATATAGAGGTGTAAATAATGCATAATAATCGCAATTATAAGATGTTAAGGAAAGAACATATAATGAAAGGTAAAGAATTAACTGCTTTCTCTGGGATTGAGACGGCAGTAATTCTTTACCTTCTCATTATATGTTCTTTCTTTAACATATATTATATATATATATATAATATATATATATATATATAAGTTATATATATAGTATATAATATATATATAGTATAAATATATATATTATATATATAATATATAGTATACTATTACAATTCATTACAGGGTGTCTTGTAAACCCAGAATACTGTGTGCTGCTTAGTAAATTTTTGGCTATGAAAGTATTTCTAATAGGAAATAATGAAAGGAAAACACTGGATTACGAGTGAAACTCTTTTGGAATGCATTCTTAAAGATTTTCTTGACGACCAGAAATATTATTTTAAAAATATAATTCTTCTACAGACTCATCTATTTTCTGGTAAAACGACGCTCTTCAGCGGGCCGTAGAGCTCTAGAAACAAAATGTACAGGGTATCCCAATGTTTTGAAAACTGATTTAATATTCATAATTTCCTCATCCAAGAACCGAAGGCTGCACAACTTAAATGCTCTCATGAAAAAATTTTGCGTGGAATCATGACTTGACAGCCAAAAATGGGCATTAACTTTTTCCGATGAGATTCTTTTCAAAGATCTTTTAAAAAAAAAAAAAAAAAAAAAAAAAAAAAAAAAAAGAATTACTCTGTAACATAGAGGACCTTCTAATAACAAAAACATCAGAACGGAAAAGGCTTCTATCTTTTCTAATTCTACAGTAAAAATTAATTTCTGAAAACATATCTTTTGAGATTCTGGACAATCAAATTCGGATCTGTATGATTAGGAAGAACAGCAAACACGTCGTCAACATATCTAAGCCAAACGAAGTCCATCCAAAGAATGTTTGAGAAATCTCATTTCAAAGAACTCCATAAGATGTTGCTTTAAACTGGAGGGAAAGAGGGAACCTTGGTTAAACCTGCACGCTGAATTATAAAAAATCCATACTAAAGTAAAAATATGACTGTGACAAACAAAGGTCCACAAGGGTAAGGGTACAGCCCTTTGGGCTGCTGCCCTTGTGTAAAAACCGCTGCACCCTCCCTTCGGGGTACCCCGGGATGGGTCTTCATGCATCTCGCTGGGCTGATCTCCAAAAATAGTGCTACAGTGTGCCAAATCGCTTCTTGTATGATCGCTTTGCCAACTATCAGTTTGTCTATAGTTTAAACTTGAGCATTGCTTATACTTTGTTAATGCCTACAGTTTATTCACGCTTAATTTATGTCAGG
This sequence comes from Trachelipus rathkii, assembly GCA_015478945.1. Taxonomy (NCBI): domain Eukaryota; kingdom Metazoa; phylum Arthropoda; class Malacostraca; order Isopoda; family Trachelipodidae; genus Trachelipus; species Trachelipus rathkii. The sequence goes on from JABUQX010055098.1 coordinate 28,983, forward strand.
GTGGTACTATATGTTTTTAGTTCAGAAAATATTATGTTAGCGTTTATTATTCGTTGATCTTTATGATCGATAGGTTATTTTTATGATGTTGACAGAGAATTTTGCTAATTTCCAATAAATCATAATTCAAAATTTATGTTATATTGATATGCAGACACTTTATGAATGTAGGTATCAATTCATAGTCAAGATGCTGGTATCTTGATAGTTTTGACACTTGTTTAAAGGAATATTCTCTTAACTATCTAGGAGTGGTGGATCGCGGACCCACTTGGGTTAAATTAGGAAAAACAACATCAAAACTCATGAAACTTTTATCTCATACATATTAATTTGTCTTACTCCTCAACAAATTCTAAAGGAAATTCTTAAGGAGTGCTGATGTATGATATAATGTCCCAACAAGGGGGAGAACATTTTGGCTATCCATTTTAGTTAGAATTGTATAGGTGATACAATTAACATTGTTAATTATTGCGGAGTAATAGGATGTTCCTTGAAATCTTTGGCAGACCATAAAAGTAGAGAGCGTGGAAACATACGCACCAAAATTTGATTAAAAGGTTGATTTATTATTCAAAAGAATTTTTAACCTATTGTAAGCCAAATTTTGGGAAAAATTTCAATGGATCAGTAAACAGTTTTTTAAGTATAAACATCTTGAAAGAAGTCAAGACTTTTTTCAAATAATACTTTATCAGTAAACTATTCTCTTTCTTTATCTGCTTTAAGTGTAAAATGTCTTCGTTTTTTATAATTTAGCAAAAGATTATATTAAAATTTGAAAAAATGACACTTCACGATTGAATATTTATTTCAAAATATATTCTTTAAAAGTCTTTTGCCTGTAACAATTCTTTAGTATGAAACAACGAAAATGAGAAATAAAGTATTAATAATAATTAATTTTAGGTAATAGTCGTTTGAGGTAAGTATCAATATCAATTGTTTAGAAAAGATAATCGATCAATAGTCATACATTTCTTATAAATTATTTATAAGTTCGTTTGAATTCAGA
>JABUQX010055098.1:50000-51012 GCA_015478945.1 Trachelipus rathkii
GTTCTAAGCAACCTTCTATGATTTGAATAAGTACAGTTTCAAAGCAGTGATGTCGAATCAGGTGACTGAAAACTGCATTCGAGATGTCTTCTTTTTTGTGGAGAAGGCGGCATCGCGACTTAGTTGTTAAAGCCTCCTGTACATGTTCTGTAACGGCGACGCTCTTTGTCGATGTTTCGTGTCCTGGCGCGAGTGAAATTTTTTTGTCGTCTTATTATTGCAAATTTCTCGCAACGAGCATGTTGTGCGCATTCGGCGCGAATGCCTTGACTTGTCGGCTGCTCCTGTAGACGCATGAGCCAACCCTGAAAAATGCCTGAAGCCCCAGAGGTCGGTTCCAAACCACCCTGTCTGTGAGGTTTAAAATTATGCTACTCAGTTTCAAAGCAGTGATATCGAAGCAGGGATTTGAAATCCTTCCGCCAAGATGCCTTCTTTTTTGGGGAGGCGCATCGAACTAGTGGAAGAGCCTCCTGTACATTGTCTAACGGCGACGCATTTGTCGATGGTTCGAAGAGTCCTGGCGCGAGTGAAATTTTTTTCGTCTTATTGTTGCAAAATTTGTCGCAACAAGCATATTGTGCGCATGTTGGCGTTCCTTGACTTTGGTCGGTTGCTCCTGTAACACATGAACACCCTTGAAGAATGCCGTGTAGCCCCAGCAGGGGTTCCAACCATCCTTCTGTGGATTTAAATAAGTATGAGTTTCAAAGCAGTGATATCGAAGCAGGAGATTTGAAAACTGTTCCAAGATGCCTTCTTTTCTGGGAAGGCGGATATTAAATTAGAGCATCTCTACATTGTCTAAACGGCGACGCATTTGTCGATGGTTCGAGTCCTGGGCGCGAGTGAATTTTTTTTTGTCTTATTATTGCAAAATTTGGTCGCAAAACAAGCATCGTGCGCATGTCGGCGTCTTTGACTTTTCGTCTGCTTGCTCCTGTAACCCAGGAAGCAACCCAGAAAGAATGCCGTGATAGCCCCAGCAGTGATTCAAATATCTCTCTCTGTT